>JAUIMM010000636.1:5807500-5962500 GCA_031769625.1 Taudactylus pleione | reverse complement strand
ATATTATGTATTTATTTTGGATGAGTACGAGATCCCAGCATCCCGACAGGTTTAGGATAATGACACCTTCCGCCGGTGTTCTGATCCTCCCTCCCCAGTACCTGAACCTTACCTCCCCTCCCCGCACTCTAAACCTAACCCTCCCCCTAGTGCCTAACTCTAACCCCTAACCCTCCCCCTAACCCTGCTAACTTGTGGAAGTATTAAATGTTTGTGATAGACTCCCCTGGAGTAGCTGACACTGCTTCATGCACCTCAAGGGTTCTATTGCTGTTTTTATACCCCCTTCTGTCTCTCTCTTCACCCACACTACAGCACACAGCTCACCGACTCTATACCACACTACTGCACGCAGCTCACTAACTCTATACCACACTACAGCACACAGCTCACTGACTCTATACCACACTACTGCACGCAGCTCACTAACTCTATACCACACTACTGCACGCAGCTCACTGACTCTATACCACACTACTGCACGCATCTCACTGACTCTATACCACACTACAGCATGCAGCTCACTGACTCTATACCACACTACTGCACGCAGCTCACTGACTCTATACCACACTACAGCACGCAGCTCACTGACTCTATAACTTCCTACTGTCTCTCTCCTCATCTGCATTCCTACATGTGTCTATTATTCCGCCCTGTTTATCCCCTCTATCCGCATGTCTCCCTCTATTCCTTGGTTCTTATACAGCCTCCTCTCTCTCCTCACCCACATTACTTCATGCACCTTGCACTCTACAATAATCTCTCTCTTCCTAACTATCTCAATAATTCTAATTTCAAACTACTCTTTATCCAACTTATTTTATTGTTTGAAATTTTTTAAAAGTATTAGAAAATATTTACATTTTTACATTAAAAAATACCTTTATTCAGGGTCATAGTTTACTACTTGTCCAAAATGAATACCAGGAAAAATAAAAGGTGGTTCACACCCCAAACCAGTTGCTTCTATTTGTGCATGTGCTTATGTCCGACATCAAAAGCGGACAAGCACAACTGAGGTAGCTGAGGAAGAATTAGTGTGATTGCAATGCAATTATGATCTGTTAAATCTGGAGTAACAGACAGTTGAAGTATGTTTCAATTAGAATTTGTATTGGAGAAAGAATAGTTTTTAATACCACCTCAATAACAATCAAATAATTTGACAAGGTGGATAAAAATGTGTCTACGTGCTGTAAACTACACCAATAGCTTCAGAGCTTCTCCTCCTGTTGTTAATATATATCACACTTTACTCAAGTATATTATTGAAGAGATATATTTGAGTACATCATTTAATAAAAAAATATACATATATTATGTACAGATGTAGCCACGCTCAGCTATCCCACTAATGTGCCAGCGTCTATGGCATGCGTACGCACGTGACCGCCATTGACTGCAATGGGCAAATGCTGTCCGCTCTTAAACGCGCAATGCACGTGCGCACACATTGCAGCAACGATGTAGCCGGCTACATCTGCATATTGCCCTACTTAACTCTCGTTAAAAGGAAAATAATAAGTAATTGAATACAATCATTACATTGTTCAAGATTATTTGAAGGTTTTATTTAATTTTTTGCTAAAAATTATCCATTTAAGAGAAATATTCTCTCTTTTATTTTAGGATATGTCTTCAAATGAAAGCAATTTTTCAAGACTAATATGAAGATACTGATCAAGTCGATAGGGAGAATACAATGATTTAGCAAGATTCTAAATGGTGCATAAAAGAAAAAAACAACATCCACCAGGCTTCACATTATTGTAACGCTCTCCAGGACAAGGAGTCCTGATAGTGATGATATGGCCCTCACAGACCCATGATCTCCACATCGAGTTTGTCTGGGATTAAATGAAGAGACAGAAGGATTTGAGCAAGCTACATCGACAGAAGATCTGTGCTTAGTTCTCCAAGATGTTTGGAACAACCTCCCTGCCGAGTTCCTTAAAAAACTGTGTGCAAGTGTACCTAGAAGAACTGATGCTGTTTCAAAGGCAAAGGGTGGTCACACCAAACATTGACTTGATATAGATTTCTCTGCTGTTCATACACTTTGCATTCTCTTAATAAACTAACACTTCTATTGTTAAAAGCAGCATTTTTTCCCACACTTGCCTAAAACTTTCACATAACTGTGTGTATGTATGTATATATGTGTGTATGTGTGTGTATGTATATATATATATATATATATATATATATATATATACACACACAAATCTATCTCTATCCAAAGAAGGGTGCCCTCAACAGTCTTGTATTGACAGCAGTAAAACATTTTTTCTCATAAAGCCATCATCCCACTGTGCCGTTTCAGTACTCACTGGGACTTTTGTCAAAATATCACAACAGGTGTCCCATCCGATCTATAATTAGAAAAAGACAGACCAAAGTAAAAACACCCCCCTTTTCATTACGGTGAACTCATCCTATTGAGTCACTGTGTGGCCCTGACGAAGTTCAAACCTAGGCAAAATAATTTGGTAATTTCTGGCATAGCCTTAGATCTGCGTGTATGTGGATCTATCTGCTTTCTGATTTGTCGATATAAATAGATGATGGCAATTGTTGGTAATCTGTATCATTTTATCACATCTTCACGCAGAAGTACAGAATGTTCCGATTTCCTAAATACCTCTGGTTCCAAGCATTTTGGATATGAGAGACTCGACCTGTAGTACATTTATAATGTAATTGTAGCTTATACTTTTTTCAAAATTACAGTATCATATAGAATACAGTTTTGTCAAATAATATGAGGGATGAAATCTGCATTATTGACAGTATATTAAATCGTTTAGGTAAATATTTTTTTCAATATCTCTCTCTATTAATAGTGCACTTTAATAAAGAGACTAATAAATAGCTTATTCTTCAAAATTGGTATAACCTCATGGCACTTTTTTCAGACATAGCCTGGCCTCACTGAGGACAAAGCCAAAACAAGCGGGGTTTGTTGCTCCATATTTGATGAGGGCTTTTGCCTGGATTCAGAGATGGACAGAATTGTATAGCTGCACACAAACGGATGTGTAACTACATCTAAAATGCACATACAGGAGTAGGTGTCTCTCTAAGGAACAGACCCCTCCTTGCTGCATCTGCAAATCAGCGCTGGGACTGAGGTCGCAGCCAGGGATCACCATCATGGCTAAAGGTTGCAATGTTTGCTCCTTTGGCCAGGCTGTGGAGGCTGAAGTTTAACGCAGCAAAGCTGGGTCCTAGTCACTTGTGAGGAAAGAAAATCTGCATCCACCAGTGCAGACCTTGGTCTTGTCCCTCTTGGAAACATGCCTCTGTATCCAAGAACATTACCATCAATGTGCACACTCCACCTCACAAACGCTGCAGCATGTCAATTATGCTGAGGCTTGGGGGGTCTGCGAGCAAGATCGCAGGACCCGTTGTGCACATGCGCAGGACAGATTCTGTGCATGCGCAGACCCCTAAACATCTAAGATGTATGTTAAGCATTTTGTAGCTTGGTGTGTGCAAAATTGATGTAGGAGATCACATGGTCCAGAAGATGCCTGTTTGTGAAGGAAAGCAAACACTTTCATGATTATACAACCCACTCGTGCCGCCTGTATCAATTCCTGCCCAGTGTTTGTGTCAAGCCTACCTCACATTGTCATAAGTATGCGCAGAAACCGGCACAGGGCTTTGTGCTTATTCACTTAATCCTACGCTGGGGCACGTAGTACCCCATCTCCCCCTCCCACTGGGACATAAACTACTCACCTGGGTGGACAGAAAAGTTCAAGTAGGGTATGTTCCAGAGAGAGAGGTGTGCGAGATTCTATGAGCCAGTGTAAGGGGAAGTGCCAAAGTGGGAAACCCTGTGTCGGCTTCTGCACATGCCTATGCCCTTTGTGTCTCTCCAGTCTGCTGCACCCTGTCAATCCAGCCTCCAGTCACTCTAAACTCCTGCCCTGTCACTCCATGCTCCTGCAGTCCCCTGCTCCCTGTTAGTCCATCCTGCCCATCACACCAGCATCCTGTTCCTGACACTGAAGCTTCAGATCACTCTACTGACCCATAACTACACACTCCTGTTGGTGCAGCCTTCTGTGACTCCAGCATCCTTCTTCCTGTCTCATCAACCCCCTTCACCGACCCCTTTAATCTGCCTCCTCCTTTATTGGACTGCCTGCACCTCTACTTCAGCAGCCCAGCATGATGGGAAGAAGCATCAGTATCGCATGTGTAGAAGACACGTTAGAGGACCCACTTTCGTGGACAGCAACTACATCCTAGTGTAGCATAGACGGGCTGACTACGGCTGCACCCATAGGCCTCAGAGCCATGCCCAATAGCCCTGCCAGGCGGCCCCTTGAGTCACCCCTGATATGAACGGTTATTTACACGACACACAAGGAGCAGCTTTATTTTTTTTTTTTATGCAAACGCCATAATCATATGGCGTTCTATCATTACCTACAAGTGTTGTTGCCAGAAAGAGACTATCGTTTGATCCCATTAAAGTGGCCTGCAGGATCCGCAATTTCATTTTGATCTATTGCTGCCTTGCAAATTCATTGCAGTAAATCCTAACCTCAAAAGAAACCGCAGTATGGTCTATAGGTAAAATTACATTTATCACGGATGCTATCACTTTATGCATGATCACTAGGATGGGTACTATCAGAATGCTAGTCTCAGGGTTTCAAATTTATGCATACAGCAGTCCAAGGGGCCTATTCATCATCAGTTAATTTTTACAAAAGCTGGTGAAAATTAACATTTTCACCTACAATTGTAAAAATTAAGTTTTTGTACCAGTCATCAAGAAGGTAAAGCAGACGATATCACAGATATCTCCTACTTACCTTCCTCTCCCAGAATGGCCCGCTGTCCCCATACACTAGTATCACAGATATCTCCTGTTTACCTTTCTCTCCCGGATTGGCCCGCTGTCCCCATACACTAGTATCACAGATATCTCCTACTTACCTTCCTCTCCCGGAATGGCCCGCTGTCCCCATACACTAGTATCACAGATATCTCCTACTTACCGACAATCAGCTCTAGCCTCCCGGGAGGGAGCTGATTGTCGGCTAACAGTGGGGGCGGCCAGTGACGTCACATTGGAGGTGGAGCAGCACGATCGTGTCCCCGCCCCCTCTTCACAATGCCGTTATTCTCGCCATTGTGAAGCAGGGGAGGGGGCTTGCCTGCCTTTCCGGGGGGCCGTGAGCGGCACCCGAAAATTGGGAGGCTCCCGGCCAAATCGGGAGGGTAGGCAAGCCTGGCTTACCTTCATCTGGCGGAATGGCCCGCTGTCCCCATACACTAGTATGGGACAGAATTCATCAAGCTCCAATGGCGAGTGCTCCCGCTCCGTGCTTGCAACCCGCTTCTTCTCTATTGGAAGGAGTCCCGGGTTGTGAAGAGGGATCCTTTCATATCCCTCCGTCCCTGTCTGGCTCCGTCCGCTGGACGTTGGGGCTTTTGTGTGCATGTGTGACCTGTAGGTCACGCATGCGCACTAGAGTCACTGCTCCTTTTGGACTGGAGCAGTGAAGCTGCTTGCGGCGACAGCGTATTTTGAGATCAGCTGTCACCGCACTGGAGCAATGCTGAATTGCTCTGGATTCCACGGCGTTAGATTGTTAATAGTTTGGAGTGCGAACGGACCACAGTAAGTAACATCATGATTAGACCCCTAAGTGTACATATTTGGCGATTCATAGAGGGGGTTACCATGGAGAAGGGTATTCCTTCTCCATGGCGATTCACAGAGGGGGTTAACATGGAGAAGGGTATTCCTTCTCCAGCGGCACCCCTGCTTCGTGTATGAATCTGCTTTCTGTTCCTGTCCTGCGGTATAGATTCGCCGTATGAGGGTGGAGTAATCTGTACTGCAAGCCGAACAGAGCAGGGAAGCTGCATACTTCCCTGCTGTCTGCCAGGCACCCGGTGCTGTCGCCATCCCCTTTTCTCAGCGCCTATTGTAGCTGGTCTGACCTGACCTGCTGCTCTCAGATCCCGGCACATGTGCAGTGAGATATCGGGCTCCAGATATGTCTGTATTCTCACTGCACCCAGGGATTGCGGATAGGCTGGACAGTGCCGAAGACGCCGGACAGGTAAGTGTACATGAATAGCTATTAAACATTACTATATATCGCATCGATGTGATGCAATATATAGTGATATTTATCGTGAGCCACTTCATGTTCTTTATGAATAGACCTGATATTATGGAAGGAGTGCAGCAGATATCCCCGGTATCTGCTGCGATTCCTCCAATTCCATCAGCAGCACAACCCTCATAGGTTTCTATGGGGAAGGTGTTGCTGCCAGATTGACCAAATTGGTCCCCGCAGCTAACGCCATCTGAGGGTGGCATTAGCTGCTGGACTACACGTCACGAAAAATACCGGTCACCCAGCAATGGCCCCTGGGCATGCGTAGTCTGTAGACCGCGTATGCGCTGGAGTCCTGGCACAGGAGTGAAAAGACTGCTGACATGGTCACCTCACTCCTGGCACTTCACAGGGATGGGCTCCTTTCGGAACCACATCCCTGCAGGTGCCATATCATAGATCCAGGTGGTATGATCACATACTGCAATGTGACCATTGGCGCTATGATCGTGCCCAAATCGTATTGCAAATGTGACAGAGAGATAACATGATCAATACAATACCAAAAATAAAAGTTCCAGTGTATTTATTTTAGAACTATCATTATAAAAACATACATGACCATTTACAGTATAAACAAACAAAAAAGTTGCTTAGATAAAATAACGCCTGCAGTGTAATAATATGCATAAATCGAATAATGGGGTAGATGTATGAAGCCCAGAAACGGTATCAGCGCACGTTAAGTGCGCTGATACCGTTTCTCCCCGATGTATGATCGGGGGTCTGGGCGGTAAATGACAGGGGCGCTATGCGCCGACAGCCTGGGCTATGTACGAACGGTCAGATCGTCTGACCGTTCGGCCGGCTGTAGCTGTCGTTATCGACAGCTACAGCCTGGCGATAGCCTATCCCCACAGCAGGGACAGCGCTGTCCCTGCTGTGGCGGCTACCGACTTCAGGGTGCACGCGGGGATCTCGCAATACTTGCGAGATCCCGCGCATGCTCATTGGAGCCGGCCGGGCTTGACACACATCGCATCAGCACTAGGCTGATGCGATGTGGTCTGGAGCGGGTAGCGCCGGAGGGGGGAGTTAACGCTCCCCCTCTCCGGCCGGTGAGATGTTCACACATCTCACCGGTAGTGCTTACTGCTTCGCCTCGGTAAAGAGGCGAAGCAGGAAGCGTTATAGCGGCACTTAATGTGCCACTATAATACATCTACCCCACTGAAAGCTATGAAATAACATACTGACATGACATACATACATGGATGTGAGCAGATATACAAATAATAGCTGCATGCTAGCAATTACATATATATATATATATATAGATAGATATATAGATAGATATAACATAGCATGTCAGCAACCCTCAATAAAAATATATTTATATGTAAGAAAAATATAAAAATAATATTGGCTACATGCTGTTAATTATATACACATACATATAAAATAATATGCATATGGCACAGGCAGACATTTAATTCATATAGCATAATATACAGACATCACTAGACAAAACCTAGATATTAGAAGCAACTGACAATGGAATGCCTCCTATTTCTGCGGACAAACTAAACAGCAATATGTAAATTATATCTTTAACCAGATAGTTATGCAGGAGAACAGTCACTGGAACGGGAGTCTTGCTGCTGTGTACACACGGCCCGGGGGAAGGAAGCAGGGGGAGAGCAGGAGAGGGGGAGGGAGCTACTGAGGCTGAGCACAGACACATCGCATCTGCAGAGAGGGAGACTGCATTACGCCATGTGGAGCTGGCGTTATTATCACACAGCCTCCAGGTGATATTTTTTTACAATTGCAGCTTAGTAAATGTGAGCTGATCACATTTCCCATTACAATTGTGGGAAATGTGATCTGCTCACTAAAAAAATGTGATACTTAGGAATTGGAGTAGAATTTTGAGAATTCTACTACAATTGCCCTTTAGTACATTCATGTGATACTAAAATAATGTGAAAAGGGTGTGAAAACACCCTTTTTCACATTATTTTAGTAAAAATAATGTTGATAGTCATTCATGTGCAATTATCATACATCCAAATGTTTATTTATTTTATTTTTTTCTAATATGACACCGGTTTCCATGCTTTGTTTTCTTCCTCTCTTTTTCACAGAAACCACCATTGGCTGTAATATATTAGACATAGTATGTATATGGGCATTGTAGTGTATATTTAATATCCTGGCATTGCTGGAATCTATTTTGTATTGCTCATCGTTATATGATTTTATATTTTACAGGTTTTTTTACCCATGTTTTTCTTAACACGTATCTTGAACAGTGTGGGCACTTGCATAGCTACAACTTAGGGCCGTATTCAATTAGCTGCGAAAAGTCAGCCAAGTTTCGCCTGCCGGACTTTCCGCCTACATGGTGTGTTTTATATGAAAAGTGTTTTCCTGCGCGCGACCGCTTTTTGCAGTTCCAAAGGATGCGAAAATGGGACCCGGCTAAACTCAAACAGGCGAAAAGTGCAGTCAGTTTTGGGAAAATCAGCCTGACACCCCCCAAAAGATGCACTGGCATTGGAGATCAGTATAGATACCCCACGAATAGCCCTGCTGAAGGTATTTGGGGTACTTAAATGATCTCAATAGCTGCTATTTAGCGTCTCTGCATAAGTGGTGAAGAATACCATTTTGCATTCTTTTATGGTGAAAATAAGTAGTCCCAGCAAAATTGGGGTACATGAAAATGGATTCTTGCATATTTTAAAGTTGTAAACAAAAGCAAAATTGTATCCGCACAGACTGATATTCCAAGAATTGACTATGATATTTCCTTCTTATTTAGTATTAGTATTAATATGCTATCATGGAAAGGGTGCACCCAGGAACAGAAATAGACTTAAGAAAAAACAAAGAAAAATGTGTTCCTAATGCACTCACAAAATCATATTTACCATTGGTATATTTCATTCACCATCTGGGATATGTGAATAAAGGCTGTTGCCCAATTAACATAAAATATAACCTTTATTATGTGTCCTTAAAATAAAAAGCAAGCGAAATATTAAAAAATGAAAAGATTGAAAAAACAATAAATATATTTATCTATCTTGTCCTCAATGTGTTAATATGTGTGGTCTCTGTCCTATATTGTATTACAGGAATTTACTGAACACAGAGATCGCGCTATACTGTGGGTTATAAGATCCACACTGGTCCTGTGAAATTCTACAGATGAACAAATGTGGTGACTGAGCTATTCCAAAATGAATCCATTAGATTCTAAGATCTAAACTTCATTCTAAGTACATCCACAGATATGGAAATATTATTGACGGCACCGCTCCAATGTGATCAAGTGGTAGCATGGGTCCATGTTTCAGATTCAAGATCTAATCAACTGTAGAACAACTGGAGTTATTTATTGTATTACATGCCCATGCGAGATCCCCATGCGAGATGCATTATATTGGTATGACGACCAGACCATTAAAACAAAGGGTGCTGGAGCATGTAGGATCGATTAGGAATTAGAAAAAAGACCTTGAAAAGTTTAAACAACTTACATCAGTGGCTAGACATTTCTATGAGAAACATCAGGGAAATCCAGAAGTATTGAAGATCTTTGGCATAGAACAAATACACCTAGGCATAAAGGTGGTGATCTTACTCAAGAACTATTGAAACGAGAAAGCCAGTGGACTTTTCTTTTTGGTAATCTACAACCAACTGGACTAAATGAATATATTAATTATAATATCTTCTTGAAATAAACATAATATACAATGGGATAGATATATAGGGATTAACTGTATATTTCTACACTGTGATTTGCACTTATATTTAATATATATTTATATTTACTGGCACTTTTATAACACAGGATTAATCTTTTATATATAATATATATGTGTTGACCATATTTAAATTTACACTTGGATTAATTTATTATTAACTTTATTTCAACTGTTTAGCGTATATATATTTAAACACTTTTTGTTGTTTGTTTTTCTAGTTTTTTTAATTTTCTTTTCTTATTTATAATGTAGTAGCCTTTTTCTTATATTAATATTGTAGCTACTCGTATGTTTTATTAATAAATATTTTTCTTTCACAACACACTGAGGTGTTGATTGTATTCATTTCTAATATTTGAAGGGATCGACTATTGTCATTAACAATTGATATATATTATATTTATTTGTTTTTTTCATAATGGATTTTATCTGTCTATGGTATTTATGATAAATGAACTCTATTATATTATTACCTCTGAAATATGAAGCTATATATATTTCACGTACTTCAATATCCCAGTGATTGATATAAATAAAGTATATACATAGAATCTTCCTATAAGAAACTATCAAATGGCTATCTAGATAGGATGCTAATAAATAGGAATGATCACCAGGGATCTAATATTGACATGTCATTCGGCTGAATAGAAAATACCGGGTTTACTCCATCCCCGAATCAACAAACACTGAATAGCAGGTGACGGAGCAACAGCGTTGATAGGAGAACATTTCTGTCTATCAAATTCTGGAAGAGTGATTGGTTCCATATGTGAATAAAAGGACAAGCATCCCGGCGGTCGGGTTGCTCCTATGAATAAGCTCAGTGCGAAACGTACGTCAGGGTAGCAGCACGCCTGACAGCATGTGCTGTATATTTTTAACAGCTGAATTCATCATATGTCTTCAAAATATACGATGCCATCAGGCTATAATGTTGTTTAAAAGCTGTACTGTGCGCTACTAGCGTTACTTTGTAGATACCACCATGGTCCTGTGTTTAGAACAATTATGAATGTTTCTATTCCGGCTACAATTATTAGAGTAAGACATTAACCATTTCACATGGCCTCTCTATTTATGTGTGTAGATCTAACCCAGGACAACAAACTAACAAACTTGAATGATATACAATCCTGAATAAATACAGTTGTTACACGTGGCTATTATGGGAAAGTTTCCCTCGTGAATGGTGACAATATTGATACACTGTTCACCATTACATAATTATAGCTGGATAGCGGCTATATCTTATACAATACATGTAGCCTGTGGAATTCAATCATTGCATTGAGTAAACTATTATAATGATCAGGAGACGCTAATTACTCCACGTGGTCCCTGTATCTGTGTGTATGGATTGAATATAGGGCTAATAAATGAGATTAAATAAAGAGATTGCTAATAACAGGCGACAATACTGACACAGTGTCTTTTACTGCTATATGATAACCAGATAGGCAGTTATATCTAGCCCCTTTTGGATAGTGCATTAATCAATAAAGACACAACCTGTTAAGTCCTATTAAACGATGTGATCTGGGAATTTGGGAGCATTTGATGGTTATTTTGAGATGTTCTTGGGAGATATGTTATACAGTCAGGTGCATAAATATTGGGACATTGACAGAATTTTCATATTTTGGCCTCTATTCACCACCACAATGGCTTTGAAATGAAACAAACAAGATGTGCTTTACCTGCAGACTTTCAGATTAAATTTGAGGGTAATTACATCCAAATCAGGTGAACGGTGTAGGAATTACAACGGTTTCTATATGTGCCTCCCACTGCCAAAGCATTCTCCATACTGGTCAGTTTAGGGCTGTCAATCTTCGGAAAGTGGGGACCTACTCTTTCAGCTCTACACCTGCTTTGTCTTTAAGCTTTCGCCTGGAGGGAATAACAGATTATGGCTCCAAAGAGGCAATTGAAAATATCCTCCATAATCCAGCCAATTTCTTTTCAACCAAGGGGTTCTATGGCTGCTAACATGTCCTTCCCAATTGCTCCTACTCGCACCTATGGTGTCTTTCTTGCTCATTCCCCTTCAAAAGACCTGTTCCTTCCCTCCACACAGATGGTCGATGATACTCCCCTTAATGCTCGGATGATGCATTTTCTTTGGGCAGACCTCATGGCCGACATATATTCTGCATTACAGGATGTGAAGCTCAATCTACATGACCTGAGGGATGGAACTGATCATCTTGAAACCAAGATGCAGGAACTTGTCATTTCCCATAATAACCTCATTTCGTTTCATGAATACACAATGGCTGAGGTTTCTACTCTTAAATACAAATTAGATTTAGAAGACTGTTTCTGCTGCAACAATTTCAAAATTAGGGGAATTCCAGAATGATTGCTGACTTCTGACCAGAATGTACTTCCGCCGGTCTCAATATCAACATCGGAATCCCGACACTGGACTTAAGATAGGCATCAAAATTCTGATGCCTATATTAATCTCGACGGCAGAATGCCAAAGGACGCCAACCCGAACGGGGTAAGTATGGGGCACCCCTTAGCATTAGCTTCAGGAAAGGGGGAAGGTTAGGTTTAGGGAGCATAGCAGGGCTATCTGCTCCTGTTATTTGCACTGCCAACTCTGCATAAGTAGCAAAATGCTATTTTTTTTCCATTTTAAGTTCCAGGTGTGTACACACTATCCAATTATTGGGCGATCAGCCGATAATAGGCTGATCAGCCCAATAATCGAATAGTGTGTATGCAGATGCATTAGCCGATACATGGCTTTAAATGCTCCTGCAATGGTCAATTCAGTTTGCTCACACTATCTCGTTCCCGACCTTCTGATCGCGTTGAAGGAGTCAAAAGAAAGTACACATTGCACAAGAATTGCTGTTTACGGGTGCACACCGATCTGATAATCACTCTGTTGGATTAGAGCATTATTTGGATTGGCACACACTATTTGATAGCGTGTACCCACCTTGAGGCTCCAATTGCATCCAACTCTGAATGAGGTCATAAGTGTGGTCATCTGCTCATATAAAATAGCAATCAGCAGTGGACCTTAAGTAATATAAAGTAGTACAGGGTGTTTCACTAGATATCGGCCCCAGCTGATCACACATGTGCGAAGTGAAGGCCAGCTGTTCACCACCCTAGTCAGCGGTGCTGTCCAAAATTCAAATACGGGAGCCACACCAAGTGCCAGTGAGGATGGCAGTTGGTGTGGTTACCCTATTTTAATTTTGGACTGTGCTTCAGCCACACCTCTGGAGCTGCCACTGCTAGTGCAGTAGGCATTCCTGCTTTTGACAGTGATGTTGTGTACTTGCTTGGATGCTAATGGCTAACACTTTTAACACATGCTATGAATTCCTCAGAATTCTCATAGACCAAGGTATATCTGTGTAAAATTTCACTTAATTATGTCAATGACTTTAAAAGTTCTAAGAAAAATTTTGGGGCCAATAGCAATTGAAACACCCTGTAGATAGTACATTAGAAATGGGTGTTCTATAGATTAATTCAAAGCAGAAAAATATGATGCACTACATATAAAAAATAAGAGTTATGGTAGACTTACCATTGATAACTCTTTTTCAATGAGGTCCAGAGGGATATCATGGGGTAATGTGGTTGGAGAGATTCCAGCACCAAACAGTTAAAGCTTCAGCTCCAATGATGCCTCAGGTCCTCCCCATATATACCCTGCCCCCAGCCACAGACCATCAGTGTTGTAAACAAGCCTCGAGGCAGGAGAAGGAAACAGGAGAAGGAAGCACAATTGTACACCAGAAGCACTCTCACACAAGATGAGATAATCCATGACCTAAATAAAAAATACCCAATGCACTCAGGTGCATCAGGGTGGGTGCCCTGTGGACCCTATGGACCTCGAAGAAAAAGTTATCAATGGAAAGTCTACTATAACTTATTTTCTTCAGGGTCCATAGGGATGCTCCTGAGTAGAAATGAGAACTCGTTGCCCAAAGGAAGCATCCAGAGAGGCAAAAGTATCAAAGACGTAGAACCTAAGAAAGGTGTGGACAGAAGACCGTATGGCTGCCTTGCACAATTGTTCAGCAGAGGCACCACAACTAAATGCCCTGAATGACCCTACAGATTGAGTAGAATTTGCTGTCACCATGTTTGGGACAGGGAGATCAGCTTGTGTGTACACCTGAGATAGGCATAAGTAACCATCGAGCCAGGGTCTGCTTGTTAGCTGGCCATCCTTGTTTGTGAAAACCGTATAATACAAAAAGAGCATCTGATTTTCTAACTAGTTTGTTTGCTCCACATATATACAGAACTACATCCAGGGAGGCTTCACATAGAGGTCTGGAACCTGAAAAGCTGGAACTACAATTTATTAATTTACATGAAAATGGGACACTACCTTAGGAAAGTAACCCTCCCTTGTACGAAGAACATCTATCCTGGTGAAAAATCAAAAATTGGGAGCAACAAGAGAGCACTGCCAAATCAGAGACTCTGCATACAGAAGAGATAGCAAGGAGAAAAAGTGTCTTTACTGTCAACTATTTCAATTCTGCAGAGTCCAGAAGTTCAAATGGGGGAGCTTGTAGCCCTTTAAGAACCAAAGACAGATCTCACTGTGCTACCGGTGGGCTAAAAGGAGGCTGACCTCGCAGAACTCCCTGAAAAAAAATGCTACCATCTGGTAATGAAGAAATCTTTCTCTGGAACCAGAATGACAATGCAGAAACCTGCACTCTCAAAGTGGCCAGGCAGAGAACAAGGTCTAAACCAGCCTGGAGAAAAGCCAGTACCCGGGAAACTCTAAACACCTTAGGATCATACTTCCTATAGGAACACCATTGACCAAAAGAATGCCAAACCCTGTAATAGATGCAGGCTTTCGTGCCCTAAGCATCGTTTGAATCACAGAGCTGGAGAGACTTTTGGCTCTTAAGATGGAAGATTCAAGAGCCACGCCATCAAAGCCAGACGAGGTAAGTCCGGATGCTGGCAGGGTCCCTGTGTTAACAGATCCTGCCATAGAGGAAGAGGATATGAATAGATTCTGTATGTCAGTGAACCAATAACGTCTGGGCCAAGCCGGAGACACTAGTATTACTGTTCTGCCTTCCTGCTTGAATTTCCTGAGGACTCTTCGGAGGGTCAAAATTGGAGGAAAGAGATACACCAGCTTGAAGTCCCATCTTACTGTCAGTGCGTCCATGAATGCTGCTGATGGGTTTCCAGACCATGACCTGTACCTGGGGACCTTGTTGTTGTGACGTGATGCCATGAGGTATATGTCTGGTAGACCCCATTTGTTCACCAAGTGCTGAAACACTCCCGGGTGGAGAGACCACTCCGGCGTGTATGTCCTGATGACTTAGGAAGCCTGCTTCCCAATTGAGGACTTCTGGGATGAATATTGCAGAGATGGCTGGAAGATGCTGTTCTGCCCAAATCAGAATGTTTGTCACTTCTTTCATGGCTGCATAACTTCGTGTGCCTCCCTGCTGATTGATATAGGCTACTGTAGTCGTGTTGTCGGACTGGATCTGGAGAGGCCTGCCATGGAACAGGTCCTGTGCCATAATAGCTGCTTTCTATACTGCTCGCAGCTTCAGAATGTTTATAAGCAGATGACTTTCCTGATTTGTCCATCTTCCCTGAAAGGTGTGATGACCTATTACTGCCCCCCATGCGCCCGTGGTGAGATACACCCAATTTGGAATCCTGAATGGGCGCCCTTTGTCCAGATGATCCTTTTTCAGTTACCTCAGGAGGGAGAGATTAACTTCTGGAGTGAGAAGGATCCTCTGGGACCTTATTTGCTGATACTTTTCATTCCACCTGGAGAGAATTAATCTTTTCAGAGGCCTGGAGTGGAACTGAGCATACCCCACCATTTTGAAAGTGGATACCATTGATCCCGGGACCTGCATCGCTGATAGAATGGATACCCTTTGCTTGCGTTGCAGTTTGCATACTCACAATGATAGGGCCACAATCTTGTCCTCTAGTAGAATAGTAGAAATACCCTTTGTAACGGAGAATCCAGAAGTGCTCGTGTTGGAGAAAGAGAGGATTTCTTCCATTTGATGGTCCAGCCATGCTTTTGTAGGCAGGCTATGGTCAGTTGAAGATGGTGTTGTAAAACAAATGGAGTTTGTGCCAATATCAGAAGATCATCCAAATATGGTAGTATTCTGATTCCCTGATGCCTGAGATAGACCATTATCTTGGTAAATTCCCGGAGGGCCGTTGATAGGCCAAAGGGTACTGCCTTAAATTGGTAATGTTGTAGAATAGCAAACCGTAGAAATTGTTGATGGGATGGCATAATAGGAACCCCATTCGGTTTCTGAACCAAGAATATATTGGAATAATAACCCCTTCCTTGTTGCAACACAGGAACCGGGATTATTACCCCTGCCTGCCTGCAGCAAGGAGTGAATGGCCTCCTGAAGGACCAAGGCCTTGTCCGCACCTGATGGAGGAACTGTGCAAAAAAAACTGGGGAGGATGCCTCCGGGAAGTGAGCACATACCCCTGAGAAACCACTTTTCAGACCCAGGCATTTGTTGTTTGCTGCCAGTAATCTGCAAATTAAAGAAGTCAGCCTCCCTCCCTGGGATCCCCCAGGAGGAGGCCCGCTCATCAGTCTGAGGGTTTGTGGTCTGGCTTAGAAGCTGGACATCTGGCTGGCCCAGACCTCTTAGTGTGTCGCCTGGATGTCCTGTGAAAACTAGACGGCTTGGAGGAAGACTGTTCCTTTGCTCGTCCCTGAGGATGAAGTGACCGAAAAGAAAACTGCCTAGATCTTATTGTAACCGGAGATGGCAGACTTAGAGACTTTGAAGCCGCCAGAGTAGCTGCAGTATTATCTTATCTAACTCTGCTCCAAAAAGTATATTTCAATAGAAAGGTAAGGATTCCAGAGCCTTCTTTGATCCTGTATCAGCTTTCCAGGATCTTAACCAAAGGACCCTGCACACCACTACAGAAGCTGCTGATACTCTAGAAGCTAAATTCCAGCATCTACTGCAGCTGTTCCCAAATAGGAGGCCGCTTCCCGTATGTGGGAGATATAGATCATCTGTTCTCTGGTAGCATCTGGTAGAGTCTCCCAATGCCCCTGTCCATTCTTCAACCACTTTGGCTACTCAGGCTCCAGCCACAGCTGGATGAGTAACAGCTCCTGATGATGAAAATATTGCCTTAAAACATGTTTAAATTTTCCTGTCTGTAGAGTCCTTAAGAGAAGATGCTGATGGAATAGGCAGTGTAGCATTTCTGATCAAGTGCGTCACATGAGCATCCACAGTAGGAGATACCTCCCACATAGTACATTCAGAAGCTGGGAAAGGATACAATGTTACATTTTATTCACATAAAACCATTTATCCAGGTTACCTCATGCCTCTTCCATAATCTCAATTAGCTGCTCGGATTTAGGAAACTCCGTTTTGGCCACCTTGGTGTTTAAACACTGGAGCCTTTTTACTAGGGGCTGGTTCATCATCCTGAATATTTAGGATTGATTTAACCGCCCTCACCAAATAAGGAAAATCCACCATGGACGGCTTGTACTCCTCTCCCCAGCTAGACCCTGGAGAAGAACCCTGCGCATCATCTGATACCTCTGATGACGCATCTGAATCCATATGTTGAGCAGACCCATAAAAATATAACTTGTATTTAGGCGCCTTAGTAATTACCAGTCTGCTTTCAACATTTGTCCGTGCCATACTCTTACTGGAATGGCCATAAACATCCCTCCAGGAAGGATGTATAGGAGTTGCAAACATGGCATGCTGTGGACACCCCAGACAAGGAGGCAGATTGGAAGTAGCCATTCGATCCTCAAACTGCTTACCTGAGACAAGGAGGACACCCATGATGGCTCCATCCAGGAAGGATGTATAGGGGGAACAAACAACAGGCTGGAACTGTTGTGGGCATCCAATTATGGGAGGCAGCGTGGGAGTATCCAAACAATCCACTAGTTGCATCATAACTTGAGACATGGAAGACATCCAAGATGGCTCCTGTACAGGGACAAGTAAACTGGACTGGTGTTATGATTCCTGGAGAGAATCAACGGTATTATTGTAGAGCCAACTGATGACAGGAATGTAATGTACTAGTCGTGGCCAAGGGTTAAGGATTTGGTTGCAGCCTTGGGGCTGGTTTGTTTTGACTAGTTGTGCCAAGGGCAAGAGGTGTGATGCAGCCTGTGGGCTGTAGGAACTGCCTTGAGGGCTGGTTGTGGCCTTTATAGTCGTGGTCAAGGGACTGATGGTGTGAAGCAGCCTTTGGGCTTTTGTAGCAGCCTTGGGGGCTGATTGTGGCCTTTATAGTCATGGCCAAGGGACTAATGGTGTGAAGCAGCCTTTGGGCTGTTGCAGCAGCCTTGAGGGCTGATAGTGACCTGGGTCCCAGGACCATTGCAGCCTTTGGGCTGATGAGACTCAAGTGAGGTATGCAACAATAATGTGGGGCTGCTACCAGTGCTGCCGAGATGACACTGGCGACGGTGTGCTAGATTGCGCACCTGGAACGCTAAACTGCAACTGGTGCCACCAGGTTGACACAAGCCACCTGATGGTGACAGATGCTTCTGGGGTAGGAAGTGCTCCGTGCTGTCCAGATGGTACAAGCAGCACGAGTGAACGAGATGCAGGTGGAGCTGCCTGGATGGAATAAACAGCGCACACGAAAAACACAGCTAGACTGACTCAGGAACCCGACTGACAAGCAGGAGACTGGAACCGGAAGTACGAAATACTCTATCACCGGCATAGAGTGCAGGGCTGGCTGAAATTTAACAGGAGCAAGGCCCAACCAGAGCAACTCTCCCTTAATGATAGAATAGTGTGCAGCTGTGCTGTGAACAGTTAGGAGAATCAATCAGCATGCACCTGACACTGCACACAGACAGGCAGTAATTAATGCAGTGCCTCAGGCTGGAAGCTGCAGATCCTGACAGTACCCCCCCCCCTCTCCCCCTTTTCTAGGGGTTAAGGAACCCCTAGCTCCAGGTTTTTCTGGAAAATCTTGAAAAAAAATATTTCTAAGGCAGGAGCAATCAATGATCTCATAGGCACCCAGGAGCGTTCTTCTGGCCCATACCCCTTCCAATGGACCAGGAACTGAAGGGCTCCTCGTGAGAGTCTGGAGTCCAGAATTTTCTCCACCACAAACTCTCGATGTCCTTGGACAAGGACGGGTGGAGGTCTTGCTGGCCATCTAGAGCTGTACCTGAGGGAAGAGGACACCAGCTTGAGTAAGAACCAGTGAAACGTGTTGTTAATCCTCAGGTTAGCAGGCAGCTTCACACAGAAGGCCACAGGATTGATACGAGAGATAATCCTAAATGGTCCAATGAATCTGGGACCTAACTTCTGCTATCGTTGATGGATATTAATTTTCTTGGAAGACAGCCACACCAAATCGCCCACTTTTAAATTGCATTGTCAATGTTTATCCGCCCAGATTTTGGCACGACCAGACATTGGCAAACTGTCTTCCAAACAGACCGTAGCCTCGCCACTGATGTGGAGGATGGAATACCAGCTGAAACTGCTTCAAAGGAGTTTGCTCTAGGGTGCAGCCCAGAGTTGCAGAAAAAAGGTGAAACCGATGAAGAGGAGTGACAACAATTATTAAATGTAAATTCCACAATGGGAAGAAGAAACAACCAGTCGTTCTGGTACTTGGAAACAAAGAATCGGAGATACTGCTCCAATGACTGGTTCATCCGTTCCGTCTGCCCGTGTGACTGTGGATGGTAGCCAGAAGATAGGCTGATGTTGATACCCAGGGCCGAGCAGAAATTCTTCCAAAACCGTGCCACAAACTGTGTCCCTTGGTCGGAAACGATATCCATCGGTAAGCCATGAAGTCTGAATATGTGGAGTACAAATAGTGAAGACAGCTCTTTAGCAGAAGGCAGTTTGGTGAGTGGAACAAAGTGAACTATTTTACTAAAACGGTCAACAACCGTCCATATAACAGAGCAGTGGGAAGAAAATGGTAAGTCCACGATGAAGTCCATGACAATATGGGTCCATGGTCTAGAGGACGTAGGAAGAGGAAGCAGGAGTCCGGACGGAGCTGTGCAAGGAGACTTCTTGCAAGCACAGACATCACAAGCCAATACAAATTCCTGAGTATCTTAGAAACATAGAATTTGACGGCAGATAAGAACCATTTGGCCCATCTAGTCTGCCCCATTTTTAAACATATTGTTACCTCAACCCTTTTTGATTCTTACTTCTTCTGAAGGATATCCTTATGTCTATCCCATGCATGTTTCAATTGCTCTACTGCCTTATCCTCTACCACCTCTAATGGGAGGCTATTCCACTTGTCCACTACCCTTTCTGTGAAGTAATTTTTCCTCAAATTTCCCCTGAACCTACCTCCCTCCAGTTTCAGAACATGTCCACTTGTTCTAATACTTCTCCTTCTTTGAAGAATGTCTCCTTCCTTTACCTTGTTAAAACCCTTTATATATTTGAACGTTTCTATCATGTCCCCCCTTTCCCTTCTCTGCTCCAAACTATACATATTAAGATCTTTTAGTCTTTCCTGGTACGTTTTGTGGTGTAGAACTTGCACCATTTTAGTTGCCCTTCTTTGTACAGTTTCTAATGTATTAATATCCTTTTGGAGATATGGCCTCCAGAACTGAACACAGTATATGAGATGAGGACGTACCAATGACCTATACAGTGGTATTATCACTTCTTTCTACTCCTGATTCCTCTCCCTATGCAACTAAGCATCTGACTTGCCTTCCTTATTGCTTTGTTACAATGTTTGCTTGCCTTTAAGTCATCTGAAATAGTGACTCCTAGATCCCTTTCTTCTTCAGTAGTTTCCAGTATAGTGCCATTAATTCTATATTTAGCCTTTAGATTTTTGAGACCCAAGTGCATGATCTTGCATTTTTTGGCAGTAAACTGTAGTTGCCACGTTCTTGACCATTCCTCTAGTCTACCTAGATCATCAATCATTTGTTTTACCCCTCCTGGTGTGTTTACCCTGTTGCTAACCTTTGTGTCATCTGCAAAAAGGCATAGTTTCCCTTAAATACCATTTGCAATGTCACAAATAAAGATATTAAAAAGCACTGGCCCAAGTACAGATCCCTGAGGTACTCCCCTGGTAACATTTCCCTCTTGAGACTGCACTCTGCTTACTACAACTCTCTGCTCCTATCCTGCAGCCATGATCTTATCCATTCAACTATCTTTGTATCCAATCCCATGCTTTCCAGTTTAAGAGTCTGCAATGTGGAACAGTGTCAAAAGCATTACTAAAGTCTAGATAAGCTATATCTATGCCCCCCCTTTATCCCTTTCCTTAGTCACCCAGTCAAAAATGTCAATAAGATTGTTTGACATACGTGGTTCTTGGGAATACAATGGGAATTCGGTGGCTGTGTTCCTGGATTTTTCTATGGACGTCCAGAAGTCTAGGTCCCAATTTGTACAAATTAAATGTCGTCTACGTGATCTGGACTTTTCATATGCCATGTTGTTTCCTGCCCGTCTGCGTGTGGTGGCTGATGGACGATCTAATTTCATTGATTCCCCATGTGAGGCTTCGACATGGCTGGATCTTAGTTGCGGTGATTCTTCTCCAGACTGACTTGGATTTGCAGTCTTGTGAGCTATGCCTACTTATAAGTGTTATCTTTCTACATTATTCTGCTTTATAATATTGTCTCTGGACATTGGTAATTTACTGTTTATTTGCTCTTAGGCGCTCTCCAATTGCTAATATTTTGAGGTATCTATTTTATATTGTGATCTTTATGGTCTGCTGTGTTGTGTGCCGGGGGTGGCCAATCCTGCCTTTTTACGGCTGTGGTAGGATTATCTCCCCCTCTCTTACCCCTTATATAAACAAGGGTTTGTTAGTTAATTAGGTATTTTGCTTCGGGGTTTGTAGTTGGTTGGGTAGGGATCTAGGTATAACTGGTTGGGATGGGTATACAGGGTGGGGGGCGGGGGTATTTTTGGGGTTATTGTATGGGAGTTTATTTTATGTTCTTATTTTTTGTCATTGCCATGTTTTACCTACAACTGTTATGCCTCTATTTTCTGTATTTTCAGTTCCTGTTGTGCCTTTTTTCTGCTATGCCTGCCATGTCTCACTGGGTGCCTGAACCTGTGCTGTTTCAGGTGTCTGTATCTTCTCTTCCCCCTGGTGTATGGCTGACCCTATGATGTCTTCTAGCTTAGGTCCCCCTCTCCAAATTCTCTCCTGGAATGTCCGAGGCCTCAATGACCGGGTCAAGTGCTCCTTAGTTTTGAATCAGATGAAGGAGACTCAGGCTGATATTATTTGTTTGTTGGAAACACACTTAGTGGGAGGGAAAGTCTTTGCCTTGTGTAAACCTTGGATAGGCTGGGCCTATCACTACACACACTCCTCGTATTCCAGAGGAGTGTCAGTCCTTGTCCGTAGATCCCTCGGTTTTGTGCTGGATGAAGTTAGGATTGACCCCTTGGGTAGATATGTTTTTATACGGGCATCTATTCACTCCTCCCCACTCCATATCCTTGCTGTCTATATTCCCCCTCCTTATACTAGTGAGGTCCTGAAAAAGTATGCCGAATGTATTTCTTTCTCCACTGATACCACGGTTATCTGTGTAGGGAATTTTTATAATGTGTTACACCCTATCCTGGATAGGTGGCATGAGAGTTCAGTTGTGTCTGGTCCCTCCCCTCACTCTTTTGCCAATTTAGTGGATGAGCTTGGTTTGGTGGATATTTCGTAGGTTCGGCATTCTCACCTGGCTCGGTACTCTTGCTTTTCAGCCTCTCATCATTCCTTTTCTAGGATTGATCTCGCTCTGATATCCGGGAGGCTGGTCCCGCAGGTTGTAGAGGTGGAGTACCAGTCCTGTGGTGTGTCGGATCATGCCCATTTGCTATTGACTATTGATGTTGCTGCTCCATGAGGTCACTCTATTTGGAAGCTCAACCCTTTCTGGCATCCATTAATGTGTGCTGGCTCCGAACTGGAGTCCCAATGGTGTGTTTTTTTTCTCTGAGAATACTGGTTCCGTTTCCTTTGATATTTTGTGGGATGACTTTAAGGCTGTCCTTCACGGTTCTTTAATTGAGAGGGTGATAGGTTTCAAAACTTTTCATAGGAAAAAGGAAGCAAAACTGGAAAATCGTTGTAATCTGCTTGAACAGCAATATTTGTCCTCTGGCTCTACTATTACTAGATCCTCCTATATGGAGGCCGCTAAACTATTATCTGATTTCCTCTTAGATAAGTCCAGGAGACGTTTGTTATTTGTTAAGCGTAGTCACTATTCAGATTCAGATAAATCAGGGGCTTTCTTGGCTTATCTTTCAAGGGAGGTTCAACCTGCTACAGTTTTAGCTCAAATTCAGGACACTCTAGGTAATTTGTACTCCTCTACACCTGCTATTACGAATGTGTTTTATGAGTATTGTCACACGCCACCCTGGAGACCCCAGAATTAGACCCCGTCGCCTACCTTTGCGGGTGCTGACCCACGCTGTCTTCCGGCTCCTACGCTGTGCGCTGCTTCCCTCTCTCTCTGGCCGGTCTCCGCTGTCCTCTGGAGGGTCCCGCTGCTCTGCTGCTCCCACGCTGGCTCCTGCTGGTCGCTGGTCCCCGCTGACTTCTTCTGAGAAGCGCTGTCCTCCGGTCCATGGGCACGGCCATCTTGGATTGCCCATGTGACACACTACCACGAATGAGGAGTCTTCTCCTTCTCTCTCAGCCTGTCAGCTCCCAGCATCCACTATATAAGGTTCCCCAATGCTGACACAAGTTGCCAGTGCAACTAGTTTCCTAGTGAGCTTTCCCACTGTGCTCCAGTCGCTCCACGTAGATTCCCAGCTACCGACGTCTCCCCACGGCTATACAGCCGCTCCGTGTAGCTTCCCAGCTACCAACGTCTCCCCACGGCTATCCAGCCGCTCCCCGTGGCCACCCAGCTACCAACGTCTACCCACGGCTATCCAGCCGCTCCACGTAGCCACCAAGCTACCAATGTCTACCCACGGCTATCCAGCCACTTCACGTAGCCACCCAGCTACCAATGTCTACCCACGGCTATCCAGCCGCTCCACGTAGTCACCCAGCTACCAACGTCTACCCACGGCTATCCAGCCACTCCACGTAGCCACCCAGCTACCAACGTCTACCCACGGCTATCCAGCCACTCCACGTAGCCACCCAGCTACCAACGTCTACCCACGGCTATCCAGCCACTCCACGTAGCCACCCAGCTACCAACGTCTACCCACGGCTATCCAGCCGCTCCACGTAGCCACCCAGCTACCAACGTCTACCCACGGCTATCCAGCCGCTCCACGTAGCCACCCAGCTACCAATGTCTACTCACGGCTATCCAGCCATTCCACGTAGCCACCCAGCTACCAACGTCTATCCAGCCACTCCACGTAGCCACCCAGCTACCAACGTCTACCCACAGCTATCCAGCCGCTCCACGTAGCTTCTCAGCTCCTAACGTCCACACAAGGCTATCCAGTCTTTCCAAGTGGCTTCCAAGCTACCACACCACTTCTAACAGTACTCAAATTCCCTATTAGTTCACTGCTTCCTCTCATGCGGAGGAACTTTATTAAACCAAGTCTCCTCCTGCGAGCGTCTGCGCCAAGTGATACAGGTCCAAGGCCCAGTCCGGGAACACAGTCTTTAAATCCCACGATTGTGACAAGTGTTTTGCTAGTCTTTATTGTTTCCAGGCTCACTATACTTTAAAATAATTATTTGAATATTTGGGACATATATCCCTCCTATCCATTTCCCCGGACAGTAGAGCATTCCTTGACTCCCCATTTACTTTAGAGGAAATTGGGGTGGCTGTTTCTTCATTTCCGGGGGATAAGACCCCAGGGGTGGATGGGATTCCCATTAAGTTTTATAAGAAACATGCCCTTTTCTTTTTCCCTAGACTCCTTGACCTTTTTACTGAACTGTGTGACCTAGGTTCTCTTCCCCATTCTATGTCAGAGGCCATTATTGTTATCCCTGTCCGGCAAGGACCCTTTTGATCCTGGCTCTTATCGCCCAATCTCCCACCTTTACGCAGATGTTAAAATTATGGCTAAAATGCTTGCACTTAGGCTTAATAGGGTAATTGGTGAGGTGGTACATCCCGATCAACGGGTTTTATGCCGGGGAAGTCTACCTCACAGAATCTTAGGAGATTGTATTAGATTTTGCAGCTGGCAGACTCTACCAGGGCCTTTGATTCTGTGGAGTGGTATTATCTTTGGGAGATCCTGCATCATTTTGGGATGGGACCTAGATTTATAGCCTACATTAAATTACTATATTCTTCCCCTCTAGGGTGGGTCTGTATTAATGGATATGTTTCTCCTTCTTTTCGCCTCTCTAGAGGTACTAGACAGGGCTGTCCTCTTTCTCCGACCCTTTTTGCCCTGGCCATTGAACCTTTAGCATGTCTTATTAGAAGTCACCCTGGGATACGGGGGATTCAGATACAGCAAAGGGTTTACAAGGTAGCTCTTTATGCAGACGACATGTTGTTCTTGTCTGATGCATCAGAGTCTTTGATCGCCCTTCTCTCGGTGGTGGATTCTTTTGGACAATTTTCTGGGCTGCACATTAACTGGAATAAATTATGCATTCTCCCTGTTCATGGCCCTTCCTCTCCTGTTGGGGCTGCAAATATTCCTTTGGAATGGACCTCCAGGTTTAAATATTTGGGAATTTAGGTAATGTCATCTATGTTGGATTTTGTCCCACTTAATGTCCAGCCACAAATTGACTTCCTGAAATCTAAGTTGCATGTCTGGCATAAACTTTCCTTGACCGCTACAGGTCGGGTGAATTTGATTGAAATGATTGTTCTCCCCAAAGTTTTGTATGTTTTTCAGCAGGCTCCTATTTATATTTCTCATATATTTCGACTGATAGATAGTTATCTTTCCTCTTTAGTGTGGTCAGAAAATGATCTCGTATTAAACTTAAGACCCTATGTGGACCAAGAGTGTTGGGTGGCCTAGCACTGCCAAATTTCAGCATTTATTATTTGGCCTCTCTGTTAGTACATCTGCGGGGGTGGGTTTTGGGCGAGGAGGGCCAGGATTTGCCTATTTTCTTGGTACATACTGTTTCTAGAAGATGCTCCCCTTTGCAGCTCTTACTTGATGACAGATGTCCTAGGGGGGGAGCTCCGCTGGTCACACAGGCTCATACATTGTGGAAACAGGCCTGTGCTTTAGTGGGGCAGAAGGTATTGATTCTGTTTTGTCTTTATGGCATTCTTCTGCTCTTGGAGAACTGGCCCTACTTGATGGCAGCTCTCTGTGGTCCAGGAACCTTTGACACTGTTATGACTGAATTTGGGGTCCCGCATTCTATGTTTTTTTGCTATTTACAGCTTTGTCATCCCCTATCTGTCCAGTTTTCTTCTGGCCCTCCACAGTTTGCCCCTGATCCTGTTTGGGCTTTGTTGCAGGCGACTAGTTACTCCTACCTCCTTACTGTTAATTCAGATGATGCCCTAGCACTGCTTAGACTTAAATGGGTGGATGATTTGGGACCATTAGAGGATGAAGAGTGGTCTTTAATGTTGAATAGCCCTCTGTCTGCCACCTCTGCAGTGCGATTTCAACAGATTCAGTTCTTTTATTACACAGGGTGTATCTTACCCCTTCTTACTGAGTAGATTTTGGTCTGGTGCATCTGATAGGTGCCCTAAATGTTCTACTCCCCAGTGCTCATTTTGGCATCTCCTCTGGGAGTGTTCTGCTGTCTGAGTGTTTTGGTCCCAAGTCACCAACTGTATCACTAACACGGGTGGTGGTATTCCCCTACTATTCCCTAAAATGTGTATTTTTGGTTTGGGTCTCATGGACAGGGTTCATCGTTTAACGGGTCAATATATAATTAATGCAATGACTCTTGCCAAGGTTTGTATTGCCCACATTTGGATGGCATCTAGGGGCCCTACCTTTGCTGAGTGGTGTGGGCTGATGAATGAAGTGGTGGGGCATGAACGATTTTTATATACTAAGCGTAATTGTATTCTCAAATATGATTGGATTTGCTTCTTCCTATTATGTTGCTGGGGGGAGGTATTGGATGCTGGTGGGCTGGCATCCAGCGGAGCGGCACGCTAATGTTTTGGTACTTATGATTATTCTCATTTTTTATTTTTTAGGAAGGCTGAGAATTATTTTGTGCAGATATTCTAATTTGCTTTATTTATTATATATTGGATATGATTAGGTATTTGCACTAATGAGTCTATATGGTATTGGTTGTATATGATGATTTCTGGCTAATATATATATTTATATATACAAATTTATGTTATTTTTCGGGGGGTTTATTAGGGGTGGGGGGATTTTGCTTCTTGTATTGTATCTTCTCTCTGTTTTGGAAAGTTTTATAAATAAACTCAATTAAAAAAAAAAGATTTGTTTGACACCCCCTCCCCCCCAGTAAATCCATGCTGTTGGGGATCCTGCAAATTGCTGGATTTTAGATAATCTACAACTCTTTCTTTTAAGAGTGTTTCCATCAATTTCCCAACTGCTTATGTAAGGCTTGCTGGTCGGTAGTTGCTTGCCTCTTCCTTGTTTCCACTTTTGTGCAGTGGGCCAACGTTTGCTTTTTTCCAGTCCTCTGGAATTACTCCAGCTTCTAGTGACTGGTTGAATAATTCTGTGAATGGTGTTACCAGCACCCCTTTAAGCTCATTTAGTATCCTTGGATGCATCCCATCATTCCCCATTGATTTATCCACTTCAGTTTTGAGAGTTCTGGTAGGATCTTCTCCTCTGTAAATGTGCTTGTTCCTACCTTATTTTTCTGATTACACCTGCAACTTAACTTTCTCTCTCTCTCAGTAGTGAATATTGAACAAAAATAATTAAGATGATCAGCTATTACATTGTCTCCCTCAACAAGACTCCCTCTTTCTGTCTTTAGTCTTTTTATTCCTTTTTCTCATTTTGCTTATATACTTAAAATAAGTTTTGCCCCCTTTACCCACTGACTGTGCCATTTTCTCCTCAGCTTTTGCCTTTGCACATCTGATTACTTTCTTAGCCTCCTTCTGTTTTACAAGAGACACCTCTTTGTCGTCATTATTTTGCGTCTGCTTGTATTTCCTAAAGGCCATCTTTTTTTGCGTTCACAATACTTGCTACCTCTTTCCCAAACCACACTGGCTTTCTTTTCCTTGTGGTTTTCCTAACCCTTTTGATACAAAGGTCTGTTGCCTTTAATATTGCACTTTTTAAATTTTCCCACACCTCCTGCACTCCTTTCAAGTTCCTGCACTCTGTCAAAGATTTGCTTACACATCTTCTCATCTTTGCAAAATTAGCCTTCCTAAAATCTAACACCTTTGTTTTTGTATGGGGTGAGTCAGTATCTGTCTTTATTCTGAACCATACTGCTTGATGATCACTGGATCCCAGCTTTTCACCCACTTTTACATCAGATATCTTGCCACCAGACAGAAAGAGACAGTACGTTGGTGGTTTTAGCAATGTCTGGGTGCCCAGATTGCTTGGAAGAATGAAAGTCCAATAGCACCGATTTCCGAAATCTCTCCGGCACGAACAAGACCCCTGGTGGCATTTCTGCAGGAGCTTCTGATTGGCAGGAACAAATATGATCCACAAGATATCTGGTCACAGCGAAATGGATATTAGAGGTAGGGATGATCTTCTCCTCCAGCATGGTAATTGGTTGAACTGGTTGAAAACTGCGAAACGCATCTGCCTTTATGTTCTTGGAGCCAGGCCGGAATGAGATGATATAATTAAAACGGGTAAAAAATAATACCCACCCACCGAGCCTGTCTGGCGTTCAACCTCTTGGCGGTCTCAATGTAAAAAAAGGAGGGGGATTTAACCCCCTATTGTTCCTCAGCACACTGAATAGTACTTGCAACAATATATGAAGACTAGTGACAGAGAAGCCGTGACGAGGCCTAGCAGCTTTCCATGTATTTGCAAATGCATGCAACTAATATCTCTGAATTTCTATGACCATATAGTCTTCATATATTGTTGCAAGTACTATTCAGTGTTCTGAGGAACAATAGGGGGTTAAATCCCCCTCCTTTTTCTACTTAGTATGACCCCTCCCTTTCATGCACCTGATTAGTGCTGCTAGATTGATTGAGCAGCTGCCATTTTTGTTTGTTTGGTCTCAATGTAAGAAAGATTTTTGTGATTGGTGAGCACCGTGATGACATGATTGGCTCCTTCCAGCCAGTGTCTCCAATCCTCAAATGCCTACTTGATGGCCAACAGCTCACGATTCCCTACATCGTAATTCCTTTCTGCTGAGGTGAATTTCTGGGAGAAATAAGCACAGGGATGGAGTTTGCCATTCAAGGATCCATCTGAGACAATACGGCCCCGACGCCAGCCTCTGAGGCATCTACTTCGACAATAAATGGAAGGCCAGTATTGGGATGCCGAAGAACCGGAGCAGAGGTAAAGGCAATCTTTAAGGAGTCAAAGGCCTGAAGAGCTTTGGCTGGCCAGTTTGTCACATCAGCTCCTTTCTTGGTGAGCTCCACAATAGCTGCAACTATGGATGAGAAGGAATTGATAAATCGCCTGTAATAATTGGCGAAGCCAAGTAAGCGCTGGATCGCTTTTAGATTGGTAGGCTGAACTCATCTAAGATGGCCGTTACCTTGCTCTGATCCATTGAGAATCCTTGAGAGGAGATGATGTACCCTAGGAATGACACCTCTTGAAGTTCAAAATTGCATTTTTCTGGTTTTGCATATAAATGGTTCTTCAGGAGTTTTAGCAGCACCAGTCTCACGTGCTTGTTTGTTCCTCCATGGAGCTGGAATAAATTAGAATATCATCGAGGTAGACAACCGCAAACACCCCGAGATATTCCCTCAACACATCATTTATGAAGTCCTGGAAGACAGCTGGGGCATTAGACAGGCCGAACGGCAACACCAGGTATTCATAATGACGGGTGTTAAAGGGCATTTTTCACTCATCACCCTCTCTCATGCAGACCAGATTATATGCACCTATGAGATCTATTTTGGAGAAGATAGAGACCCCCTGAAGTTGATTAAACAATACTGAAATCAAGGGCAAAGGATAAGAGTTCTTAACCGTGACTTTGTTCTATCCACGAAAATCAATGCACGGTTGAAGAGAGCCAATCTTTTTCTGCACAAAAAAAAGCCTGCTCTGACTGGCGATTTGGAAGGTTGTATAAATCCTTTCTCCAAAGCACCCTGAATATATTCTTCCATAGCCTTGCTTTCAGGAAGGGATAGAGCATAGAGTCTGCCTTTGGGAAGCTTAGCACCAGGAATCAGATCAATCACACAGTCATAGGAGCGGTGAGGTGGAAGGGTATCTGCCTTTTTTTTTTTTTTTAGAAAAGAGCTCAGCCAAGTCCTGGTAAGGAACCGGAATTCTGGAAGCTGATTCGGACTGGACGGCAGCAGCCAGGCAGAAAGGAAGTGTGATGCAGGTAGAGGAACAGAAATCACTCCACTGAAGAATTTCTCCAGTATGCCAATCAATGACGAGGTTATGTCTTCTGAGCCAAGGAAGACCCAACATCAATGGAGCCAGCGGACAGTGAAGCAACAAGAATGTGATCTCCTCAGAATGTAGAGCCCTGATGGATAACTGGACAGGAGATGTCTGAGAGACAACAACAACTCTGGAACGTTCCTCTTCATTAAGTCCAACTACAGAGAGAGATCATATTAGAGGTTCGGACGCCAGTCCCAATGATTTGAAGAAGATGTCCATATAATTTCCTGCCGCTCCGCTATCCAAGAATGCTGAAACAGAAAATGGACTGCCCCTTCATTGAATAACGGTGGAGATTAGGACTGAATTTGCGGGAGAGACAGATGCTAGGCCTAGGTGTAGCTCTCCTAAGACACCTAGACCTTGCCTTTTCCCGATTTGACAGGACAATTCAAGACTGAATGCCCTTTCCCTCCACAATATAAGCAGAGGCCCTTGGAGCATTGTCTTCGTTTCTCCTCGGCCGAGAGCCGATAGGCACCCAATTGCATAGGTTCTCCAGGATCCGAAGGAGTTACCCAAACTGGAGACCGGGGAACAGATGTAGAAAGCTCCTTCTCCCTTCTACGTTCCCGGATGCGGCGATCAATGCAAATGACCAGGTTCATGAGGTCATCCAATGTCTCCGGAACCGTTTGTTGGACAAGGATATCCTTTACCTGATCAGAGAGACCAATGCAGAATTGACTTCTTAGTACAGGATCATTCCAACTAGAGTCATTGGCCCACCTACAGAACTCCATGCAGTAATCCTCAGCAGCTCCTTGATCTTGTGACAGAGATCGTAGTTTGGATTCGGCTAATGCTGCATTGTCTGGGTCATCGTAGAGAAGGCCTAGAGCAGGAAAGAAAGCATCCACCATATGGAGAGCACTATGAGCTGGAGGTAGACCAAAGGCCCAGGTCTGAGGGTCACCTTGAAGCAATGAGATAATAATACCGACTTGGTGAGTTTCCGATCCAGAAGAAGCAAGCTGAAGCCTGAAGTACAACTTGCAGCTTTCTCGGAAGTTGAGAAAATCTTTACGATTGCCAGAAAAACGATCCGGCAAATTGAGTTTAGGCTCAGGTAGCCGAGTTTAGGCTGAAACTGAGGGGGCAGCTGCCCGTGTCTCTTCTACCTGGAGAGAAAGTTCCTGGACCTCTTGTGTTAGGACCTGTAGTTGGGCAGCAAGAATTTGAGCTGGGTTCTGACCTGGCTCCATGATCACAATCCGTGGCTCTACACTTTTTTATGGCCGGTGATAATGTTATGATTCCTGGAGAGAATCGATGGTATTAATGTAGAGCCAACTGATGACAGCCTTGAGGGCTGGAATGTATCGTACTAGTCGTAGCCAAGGGTTAAGGATTTGGTTGCAGCCGTTGGGCTGTCGATGCTGCCTTGGGGCTGGTTTGTTTTGACTAGTTGTGCCGAGGCAGCAAGAGGTGTGATGCAGCCTGTTGGCTGTAGGAGCAGCCTTGGGGGCTGATTGTGGACTTTATAGTCATGCCCAAGGGACTAATGGTATGAAGCAGCCTTTGGGCTGTTGCAGCAGCCTTGAGGGCTGATAGTGACCTAGGGCCCCAGGACCGTTGGAGCCTTTGAGCTGATGAGACTCAGGTGAGGTATTTAACAATAAAGTGGGGTTGCTACCAGTGCCGCCGGGATAACACTGGCGATGTTGTGTTAATATGCGCACCTGGAATGCAGAGTGGCCACCAGTGTCGCCGAGGTGACACTGGCGACGGTGTGCTAGATTGCTCACCTTCAATGCATAGTTGCTACCAATGCCGCCGGGATGACACTGGCGACGGTGTGCTAAGTTGTGCACCTGGAACACAGAGCTGCTACCAGTGCTGCCGGGATGACACTGCCGACGGTGTGCTAGGTTGCACACCTGGAACGCAGAGTAGCTACCAGTGCCGCCGGGATGACACTGGCGACGGTGTGCTAGATTGCGCACCTGGAACGCTATACTGCAACTGGTGCCACCAGGTTGACACAAGCCACCGGATAGTGACAGACGCTTGTGTGGTAGTAAGCGCTCCATGCTGTCCAGATGGTACAAGCAGCACAAGTGGACAAGATGCAGGTGGAGCTGCCTGGATGGAATAAACAGCACACATGAAACACAGCTAGACTGACTCAGGAACTCGACTGACAAGCAGGAGACTGGAACCAGAAGTACGAAATATTCTATCACCGGCATGGAGTGCAGGGCTGGGTGCAATTTAACAGGAACAAGGCCCAACCAGAGCAAGTCTCCCTTAATGATAGACCAGTGTGCAGTTGTGCTGTGAACAGTCAGGAGAATCAATCAGCATGCACCTGACACTGCACACAGACAGGCAGTAGTTAATGCAGTGCCTCAGGCTGGAAGCTGCAGATCCTGACAACTGGTAAGGTGGCTCTTTATAACAGACAAGGGGGGACAAACTGGCCAGACAGGATTTTCATGAATCCAGCACAGGGGCCTCCACCTCCTGTTTCCCTTTACCTTTTTATATATTCAAAATTAAAGTCAACAAATGCAATACTATGTGATGGCCTTCACAACTACTGGTAAATGTGAAGTATCCAGAAAACACCTCCACCCCAAAGGGATGGAGAGAAATAACAGTGATAGTTATAATTGACAGTCAGAAATAAAAGACAGTATCAATACAGCAGCTAGCAAACAATAACATACAACGCATATGTAATATAGTTACAATAGACTCTGAATCAACTACCCTAACATGAGGAATGGTAGTATATAGAGCACTATATACTTGATCCAAGGGAGAGGTATACAGGGAGACTGACCCAAACACTCCTGGGACCAACAGCTACAGCAGCACACCAATAGTGGACTGTGAGCGTCTCATATACACGAGGATGGTAGGTGGAGTGACCCAGACGCTGTGTTGATGGATCTGGGTCGGGGGGGAGCACCTACCTCCCCTAAGCTGCATCAACCGACTGGGTACGCTGGCCTCGTTGCAGTAGAAGCATCTGCTGCCGATCCCTGGTGTCTCCTGCGCTGGAAGCAAGAACTGCTGCGCGCAATTCCCCGTAACCAAGGAATCGCCTTACCTGACATCTCCGTGCGTCCGGTTGCAGCCTGAGTCCCAGCCTCGCTGGTAGCAAGCTCAGCCGTGACCTGCCGAAATCACCAGCCCTGTTACTGGTGTCGCAGCCCGGTGAGGTAGACAGAGTTGCAGTACATGTGTCTTATTTCAGACGCTCAGTACTGCCAACCCCAAAACATAGACTATAAAATCAAACATAAAATAAAAGATTAGGACTGCCTGAGTAGTTTCCTGCCGCACGAAACGAACAACTGAAGGCCTGTGGCTGGGGGCGGGGCATATATGGGGGAGGACCTGAGGCATTCTGGGAGCTGAAAGCTTTAATTGTTAGGTGCCTGGATCTCTCCAACCACATTACCCTATGGTACTCCTGTAGATTCCTATATACCCTGAAGAAAAAATATTAATTGTATTATTTAAAACATACATTTTATTGATTAAATTAAAATGTCACTTCTTTCAAATTATTTAAATTCGGCTAAATAAAATAAGGATAGACGAGATGCATTAAGAGAAATATTAGCATTTAAAAACATGTTTTTGTGTTTCCTTACTGACCTTTGTTATAATCAAATGAATCTGATCAATTAGGATCTTATTTTATTCTAGCCTTTGATTGTATTTATTTGAGATGTCGAAAATCACAATGTCGACAGTTATGTTATGCTGACATTAAAATGTTGATAGGCAACATGTCGACTTTTTCACAGTGTTGACATTAGCATTAGGCTGTAGGTGGGAAGGTTAGGTTGCAGGGGTGGAGGGCAGGTTAAGGTTAGGCAGTAGGGGTAGGGTTTAGGGAACACTGCAGCATAGGAGGTTTGACCCAGAAGTGATGGTCACATGAACACCAGAACACGGAAGCCACTCTGGACTCGCTGCAGCCGTCTGGAGGTAAATCACTGCTGGGCCAACAGATATGATATGTTGACATTTTAGCACTGTACATGGTGAATATCGACATGGTCATCTTCGAAATTACCATGTTCACATTCTCATGTCGGCATTATACCACACCCATTTATTCTTACAGTTTAATGGAAACCCTCTGTTTGATTATGTCAGAGTAGTATTTTGGACCCATCATATGCAGGTTATTAGTTACTGTGCCTGGCATTGTAGGTTTGTTTTTCCCTGTCTCTCATCTCTGTCCCCCTCACCCCCTCCACTTCTCTGTTTCTCATCTCTGCCCCCTCCATCTTCCTGTCTCTCATCTCTGCCATCACCCTGTCTCTCATTTCTGTCCCCCCATCTACATGTATCTCATTACTGTTTCCCTCTCTTCTCTTTCTCCCTGTCTCACATCTCTGTCCCCATCTTCCTCGTCTTTCATCTCTATCTTTCTACCTCTGCTTCTCCCGATCTTTGCTCTCTGTCCTCCCCAACCACTAATCTCCAATCACTGCCCCCTTCGTCATGTCTCTCATCTCTGTCCCCTTCATCCCCACCTGTGTCTTATCTGTTTCCCTCACCCCCTCCATCTTTCTGTCTCATCTCCATCTATCTCATCTCTGTCCCTAATGTCAGTCTCTCTCATCTCTGTCTCTTTCACCAGTTTCTTATCTTTATCCTACTACCTTCCCTTCTTGCTGTCTCTGATATGTCCTCCCCAACCCCCCGTCTCTGTCCCTCTCACCACCATCTCTCATCTCTGTTCCCACCACCATCCTCACCTCTTATCTTTCCCCCATCTCCCTCTCATCACTGCCACCCCTTGCCCCACTAGTCTCTCTCATGTCTGTCCCAAACCTAATGCCCCAGTTGCGAGCTGAGGGTGCTGCCAGACAGGTACAGTCCTATCCTAACAGCACTGGTGTAGACAGAAGAGAGGTTGTGTCCTGAAGTTTGCCAGACAGTGAGAGCTGTGAGGTGAGAGAGGGGCCTCCCTGCAGCTATACACATGCTGTAGAAGATTATATAATATAATGTATAAGATATGAACAGGCGCTGTCAGAAAGGACAAATTGTTAGAACATACTAAAATATCTCACATGTTTCCTATCCTTAGTTTATTTAGCTTATATTTATCAATTTTGCTGCTCAGCAATACATCAGAAAGAGGGAACATACGATTTCTGGTGGGTGGGGCTTCGAGTATGGCCATGTTTTAGCCTGGTTCTGTGGACAGCAATTAGATCCTTCACCATGGTGCTGGTTCCAACCTTTTGGAAACATGGCTGTACCTTCAGCATATTTGCCGGTACCCCTATCCTTTCTATGCACCAAAATCCGGCACAGTAATTGGGCCTTGCTTTGGTAGCTGCGGCACAATATTTACATATGGTGAATAAGACCTTTCACCTCTCTCTGGTACCTCCACAGATGGAGATACCCCAGTCAGCTACCCGAGCCTACCCATCTTATTAGTGTACCCTTCTCTCTTGCCTTACCAGCATCCTAGATCCGGTCTAAATATCTACAGTAATTAGATAGACAATGTCTAGATAGACATCTCGCACATTTTTAAACTCAGAAAATGTAAAAAAAAATCACAGAACATGCAAACTTGCAGGTCTTTCAGACTCAAAAGACTCTCAAGATTTAAACTCTCATCCAGGTGTTTCCTATTTTGAAAATGCAACTAGATCAATGTATTAGTGTGCGAGTTTTACTGCTAAACTCTCACATTTTCTAAACTCTCACCCTATTACATTTGGCCCCAGATGTTCGGCAATAGGTCGACAGGGACAAAAGGTCGGCATGAAAATGGTCGACATGATTTAAAAAAAATGTTTAGGGTTTGGGTTAGACACTTACCAGAGTGTTACGATTAACCACTTACCCCAATGGTTAGGTAATTACCCTGACGGTTAGGGTTAGGCACCAGGAGGGAGGGTTAGGGAAAGGCACTAGAAGGAACGTTTAGGATCAGGCACCTAACCTGACAGTTAGGGTTAGGCACTAGTAGGGAGGGTTAGGCACCAAGGGGAGGGTTAGGGTGTAGATTAGGGTTAGAAAAAAAATGTGTTGACAATATGCATGTCGACCTTGTGTCCTTATCGACCTTCTTACATGTCGACCTGATGTGTGTCAACCTTTTGTCCCTTCAACCTATTGATTGTCTAACCTGGTGTCTATCTAGACATTGTCTACCTTTTTACTGTAGATATTTCAATCCACATCCTCCTAGTTCCTGCTGGAGCAATCGGAAGACTCCTTCTGTGGCTGGAAGTGGGATGCCTGGGAGATCTCCACTCAGCACCTGTGGTAGCCCAAAGTCTATTGCCCACATTGTAACACCTAAGGCGTCGCTATTCACCAACTGCCTTACTTGGGGCCTCATTTATCAACAAATTTTATCATTCACAGCGAGTGATAAACCTCGTTGCGTATGATAAATGGTGCTCCAGCCAATGAGCTCCCAACTGTCAGTTTTCAAACATATGACAGTTGGTAGGTGATTGGCTGGAGCAGCATTGTCATATGCAACAAGTTTTATCACTCGTTGTGAGTGATAAAACTCATTGATAAATGAGGCCCTTGGTGTGAACCTGAATTGTTAAGGGATTTTCAGCCTTTGTGGTCATGGTGTGCTTTCCAATCCCACCCGTTGTCTGCTACAAGTCTGCAGTGACTACAAGGAGGACTGTCAGGATTGGGCTCCCTTTACTCCATTCTGCTGGGAACTGACCAGAAGGAATGCAGAGGTCTGATACTGAGAAACCTTCCACTTCTGCGTTGGTGTAAAGCTGCATTACCACTTCTCTCATCCTTGGATACAGCACTCGTGTCCTCCTGCCAAAACTGTGGCTGCTGGACACCTTCTGAGCGATCTTCAGACAGAGCACAATTGTTTCTTCCCCATTTGTTCTTTGCTATATCCCTGTACCCCCTCTTCTCCCTTGTGTTTCTACCTTTTATTAATCTAAGTCCTGCTTTCTATCTCACTTCTGTCCCTTGTTTTTATTTTCTACCTCTTCTGATAAAGTATGCCCTCTTTTCTGACCATTGTTGAATACAGTGGCCATTGGTGTGGTTTACTCTACAGAACTCAGTGGAGATAATTAGACTTTGGGCCTGATTCAGCAAAGAATGCATGTGTGTATGAAACTGCTAATACGCACACAGTTCCACTTGAGATCATATACTAATATATTGCGATCACTATGCCGCTGCAGCACTACATAAGGATGCCCACCTTACCTTACACACATCTGTAATGGCAAGACTGTGAAAACATTGGTCCAATCAAGTACCAATGCAGCGTCACACACAATTACACAAGCTCTGACTTAGAAACTGTTTACTTCAGCGCTGGCTGCGTATGGCTAATTGTCGCCCCTGTAACGCGTTTCATTGACCACCCCCACATCACCACCCACAAATGGCACTGTCAATCACTTTGCCATGGGTTTGCATAGTCACTACGATAGCAGTGGCTGGTTCACGCACGCGCACTGCGATACATATGCAGTATGCAACAATTGGTCTATTGCGTGCGTATAAGCAGTTGCGTTCCTTGCTGAATCAGGCCCTTACTTGGGACCCCTCCATACAGTGACCAATAATCAGACCATTCTTTTTCAGGGTCCAAAGGACTGCCATGGGGGGAAATGTGGTTGCAGTGATAGAGGTCCTCTTCCACATATACCCCGCCCCTGGCCACTGGCATTCAGTTTTTTTCCATTTAGTGGGGCAGGATTCAGACGGGACTGCTCAGGCAATTCCAAGATTTTTATTTTATGGTTTATTTTAGTTATTTTTACTTCTGAGCAGAACGCTGCAGTAGGTGTCCTAAAGAATGCCCGTGCTGCTGCTCCACCTACCCCCACCGGCGCTGCAACACCAGTAACTAGACTGGTGATTTTGGCGGGCACCAGCATGGCTTGGCTAGCGGTGATGCTGGGACCCGGGACTGCAGCTGGAATCACAGGGACGCAGGTAAGATGGTTCCATGCTAGCGGGGAACCACGTGGCAGTCTGTACCTCATGCGGTTGGAGAACTGCTGGAAGTTGCTGTAGTGGGTCAACCACTGCATCCGCTCCCCGACTAGATCACCGGGCTAAATCAGTCTGGCGTTGGAGATAGTGGCAGTAGCCATGTTATAAGGCCAGCACACCCGGTTGTTAATACAACATAGGGGAGGTAGGCTCTCCCCGGCAGCTCCTCCCCCAACCCAGATGCTGATCTAGCTGAGGTTTTCGCATGTGTGTGTTGCTCCCCCTACCCTCCTTTGTATATGAGACGCCCAGCGACCACTATCAGTGCTCTGCTGAAGTTGCTGGTCTCAGGAGCTTTTGAGTCTAGGCTCCCTGCATACCTCTCCCCAGAGGTCAGGTTATATGGTGCTCAAAATCCTACTAAGCCTTGTTTTGAGTAGTTGATTCAGGGCCCATTGCAAGTATATTGTATATGCCTTGTATGTGACTTTTGCTAGCTCTGCTGTGTTGTTACTGTCTTATTTTCTGTACTGTCAGGTATAACTATCACTGCTATTTCTCCTCAACCGTTTGCTACAGGGGAATATTTTCTTTTGTTCTCAAATTGTACTTCACATTTATTGTTGCTTGTGAAGGCAGTCACATTTGCATTTATTATGTCTAAGAATAAGGGTAAACAGGAAACTGGTTTCATGTAATAGTTGTTTGGCAGGCTTGTCCCCTCAGAACTTTATACATGATGGTTTGTGTGCTATTTGTTATAAAGAACCACCTCACCAGTCCAGTCTACCAGCTCCTGTACATGAGCCATCTTGGGTGTCCTCCTTGTCTCAAGTTATGATGCAACTAGTGGCTACTCCCACAATGGGATACCCACAGCAGTTCCAGACTGCTATGTTTGTTCCCCCTATACATCCTTCCTGGATGGATGTTTATGCCCACTCAATCAGAGTACGACTCAGTCACCTGCTGTGTTTCAACAAATGTTGCAGGCGAACAGACCGGTAGCCATTAAAGCGCCTCAGTGGACGATATAATTTTGTCAGTCTGCCCAGCATGTAGATTCAGATGTATCATCGGAGATGTCAGATGATGTGCCAGGTTCTTCTCCAGGGTCTATCTAAGGAAGGGGCCATCCTTCTACAGTGGATAATAAAGAAGGTGATGAGCCAGCTCCTAAACCTAAGGCTCTAGTGTTTAAACACCAGAGGGTGATAAAAGCTTAGTTTCCTAAGTCTGAGCAACTCACTGAACTTATGGGAGAAGCATGGAGTGCTCCGGATAAACATTTTCATGTTACAAAACTATTAGCATCTTTATCGTTTCCCACCTGCTGAATATACTAAGTGGGAAGTCCCTCCTACTCTGGATGCTCATGTGACACATTTAGTCATAACTGCTACATTGACTATACCGTCCACATCTTCCTTTACAGATTCTAGAGATAGAAAACTTGAAACATGTCTTAAATCAGTGTTTCTACTGCAGGGTCCATAGCGCTCCACAGGAGACCTTGGGTATAGGCGATGACATCAGTCTCGGGCACCTCAATAGTTAAACTTGTCCTCCCAAGATGCACGGGGCCCCTCTCCTATACCCCGCCCCCAAGCCAAGGCACCTCAGTTTCGTAGGTGCTCGGCACGGAGTCGGGTCACTTCAAGAGGGGCTGCATTGACAGCCCCAGAAAACTTTTAAAAACTACAAGAGTGGTCAGCAGGGGCAGTCCAGTGGACGCCCATGCTGCCACTCCGACACCCCGCCAGCGCTGAGATGCTGGCATGGCGCCAGGGATCACGGCGGGTGTCTGGGATTTTTAGCTAGCAAAAACCCCCAGACGCCTAGGACTGTGGCCGGACTTCATGGGGGACATTAAGGTAAGCAGCTGGCATCTGTGGCGGATACCCACTGACATCACAGTCCTGTAGGCTTCCCAGGAGGGGGTCCTGTGGAAGTGCCTGCTCTGACACTATACCATCAGGGATAGCGGGCCACAGCTTGCGGATGTTGTCGGCATCCCGGGGGTTAATAGCATGCTAGGGGAGCGGGCCTTTCCTGTACTGCACAGCCGGCCCCTCCCCCGCTGCACTGCGTGCCTTTCCACTGCGGTCTGGTGGTTGCAGGCAGCTCTCCCTCAGACACACCCGCTATGAGTCTGGTGGCCATTTTATATGTGCTGAAGCGCTGGTCTCACCGGGAGTTGCGGTGCCTGGGCCCCCCTACATACCAGGTCAGTGTATGTAGCACTATTCCTACTAGACACAAGGTCTAGCTACAGATCTGCCCAGCTATTTTGTTGCTCATGGCGTGGCGTGAGTCGCGCCACGGACTTGTGGCGTGGCGTGCAGGCCTCTGAGTCGCGCCATGGACTTGTGGAATACCGTGGTATTCTTCAACGAAGGATATGGTACGGCATGTAATACAGTGCTTAACCGCTGGGTGGCGAGTGCTCCACTTTTGTAATTGCATGTAATATAGTGCTTAACCGCTGGTTGGCGAGTGCTCCACTGTACTGAATGTCTATCATATTACTGAATGTCTATCATATTCACAGCATTTCCATGAACGCACAACCCATACTGTATTTGTAATGTCGCATAATATACTGTACAAATCACTGCACATACTGTATTGTACATACGGTACGGTGCAGTAACTGAATAGTAGAGAAGTTGCCGGAGTTGTTGTCATGGTATAACCGATACTGTAGAATAATTAGATGCACGCACAGCTTTCACTGATATGGGATGCATTACAGTATGACAATTTATTTATTTATTTTTTTTAATTAAAAAACAGCAGCGGGAGGAGTGCACAAGGATGAGGCCACTCTCTGTGGTTTACTGTAGTTGTCGTGTGGGCTAGTGGTTAGGTGATCACTTTGGTAGAATTATGGTCCGGGGTTCGATCCCTGGAAAAGAATATACTGTACCGTACTGTATATTTTTTTTTTGTCACTGTCTGCTCTGGACACTGTAGTGCCCAGAGAGGGCTCTGTACTGTACTGTATTTCACTGAATAGTGATTTCATACTGTGGCTATGGTGCGCCCAGAAACCGCAAAACGCAAACATGCGACAACGCATATGCGGTCTCAGCCTCACGCACTATGGCTACGTCCCTTGGACTGTATCTGAGAGAGCTTTCCGTCTGTGAGAGAGCGCTCTGTGTTCAAAGCTGACTGTGCGTTTGATGCACAAAATAGCGTTGCATCCCAAACTGATGACATTGGTGATGCTGCTCCAACCTTGCACACTAAGTACGGTAGTAGTGGGATCTGTAGGAGAGAGAGCTCTCTGTATTACACGGTTGGTGCTACGGTGGCTGTCAGCCATCTGCGATGGATTACAAATGGATGGGGGTACAATGGGATCTGTGGCGCCAAGCCATACGCCATGTAGCGCTATGCTATCACTGAGCATGCGCAGTTGGCTGTATTACTGCAGTCGGTACAGTATTGTATTCTGTTGCATTTCCATCTCTGGTGGGCGCATGCCCAGTAGGAGGGTTGCGATGGGATTTCTGGCGCATGCCCAGTGGGCCGAGAGTCATACACAGTGCATCAGGTCCCTTCCCCCAAAGCAAGCCAAGAGCCTCACATTACCATAATAAAGGAAGCTTTGTTAATCCATTTACTGTAAGCAGTCAGCTCTGCCCTAGTGTCCTGAAAAATGCTACGAATTGTCACCATTGCCAAAGACACCATCCCCCGTCTGCTAGGACAACTAGTGTGCCGCTATGAATGTGCCTGTACTGAATATTCAAAACTGACTTTGCCACTATGGTTATGACTACATTACAGTACACCACAGACGCCTGCCGTAACAAGAGAATTAGTGTCGGCGTGCGTCGTGCGATGTACGACATGCGTCACTGGCTAGTCAAAATGTCTTCTGTCAGGGCAAGACGCTACTCGTCTGGCGAGCTCTTTGTCTTGGTTAAGTGGCGGGACCAAGCGTTCGCCACTAACCAAGACAAAGTGCTCGCCTACAGAGCCGCGAGTAACGAAATTTATCGCCTATATGGCATTCGCCGCTCAGGTCGCTCACTGCAGCGCAGGTGGAGTGACCTGCTTCGGAGGGACAGGCCTCGCCTACAGCGAATTCGGAGGCGAATAATTCGTAGTAAGTACAGCATTGCTGTATAATCACATGAATTACAGTATACTGCACAATAACGAATACAGTGCAATGCACGACTCTGACATACTGTACATTACTGTACACTGCACTGTAGGGTGTTGGATAGTACAGTATCTGACGATGACTGACAGTTGTTAACACATACTGACATGACTGGCAGACATTTGATTGACAGGCTGATTAAATCTACAGTACTGTATATGGACTAAAGGGTTACACACTATTGGTCGACATGGCTTGTTTGATTAATAAATTAATAACAAAAGGCAAGTTGATTGACCCACCATTCTAATGTCTGTCGACCAAATCTGTTAACCTACAGTACTGTTACACACTATTTTTCTGTGCTGGGCCTGCCCCCTTTAAGTCTGACATTATTACTGTACGTCATGGACAGATTCAGGGGTCTCCAATCAGCTCCCAACTGTCATCTCACAGGCTGTGTTTGAAAAATTATATTTGGGAGCTGATTGGCTGGTATCTTATCACTACTCACTCTGTGCGCTCTTTTATGCTACCAGATACAAAAGAATTCCTTCCCGCAGAAAATCTGGCCGCTGATTGGTGTATTTGAAATATGCACTTCCTTGTGGTCCAATGGCATGGCAGAGTTTCGGCGGCAAGGTTTTCTTTGTCTCTGGTAGCATAAAAGAGCGTCTCAGACCGCACTAGCTATCCACACTGTGAATCTGCTACTTAACTGTACGGACTTGCTGCTTGGATTGTCTCATCGGCACGTATCAACAGTACGAACCCTTGAGATACTGTACTACTACCTGCAACGCTGCCTGACTTCTAAGTCGCTGTTGTTGCTGCTCATTACCGTGATCTACCTCTGCAACTCTGCCTGACTTCCGAGTCACCTTTGTTGCTGTACCATGAGCTTCTACAGCTGTTTCCTACAGTATCAACCCGCTGGTACTGTAAGTATGGGAGCTTGCTAGGTTCACGGTCATTTTGCAGTTTGCTGTGTTAGACGCTGATTTGCGCAGCGACTTTTCAATGCATATACGGTACCGTTTTGTTTTGCTCGGCGACCATTTTGTTTCAGTCGCAATATTGCTGTGTTTATTGTCCTGTTTGTCTCCTTCATACGGTACTGTAGCTGCATATTTGCGGATTTAGGGGCATACTGTATGAAAGCTTGATGTGAGATTAAATTGGGAAATATATATCACAAATTAGCTCAAAACTATCATTTATTAAACACAGCCTGCAAAATGAAATTTACTAGCTGGTTATACTGTACATGTTATGGCTGATGTACAGTAAGAATGTAATAACCCCCTGTGTTTAAGATACTGAACATTACATTACTGTATGTACTATATACTGTACTCAGTCTGTATACTCAGCAACAGTACTGTAACGTATTTCTCTTGTTCTTTACACAGATTTTGTCGTCAAACATGGCAAAAATCAGCAAAGCCATCAGCAAGATAATTGCAAGCATGAAAAAAGAACACAAAACAACACGACAGATCCATGCCTGGCTGAAAGAGTGTGGTGTTCTTGTTAGTTTACAGACTGTGCGCTATCATGCATTTGAGAGAACGTGGACCAGATATAGATTTCCTTCTAAATGCACATGGTAGGTACTTTACATAAACCTTTTTTTATTACAGTATACTGTATGTTGCTAGATTGCTACTGTATTGTGTTCCAATTTCAACACTAACTGTCCAATAATTGCTATATGCTCTGTATGTGTTCTACCGTAGGAGCGTCAAAAAGATTGTGCACAAATTGACTTGTGAGGATGATGAGCGTACAGCTTTACAAATCAAACGTATTCTAAAAGCAGAATGTGACCTGGACATCTCCTGTTCCAGCATCAAACGGATGCGTAAGGAACTGGGATGGACTTTTGGCCCTACAAGGTACTGTACATACTGTAAAATATATATACTGTATATTAATAATGCACTGATTTTACATGACAGTAAACTAAAACTTGTTTTTATTTCACAGGATAAATCCCATGATAAGGGATGTTAATAAAGTAAAGAGAGTTGAACAAGCACGACGGTGGATAGATAGTGGAGAGAATTTTAATGACGTCATTTTCACAGATGAAACTTCGGTTTCTCTCGAGAGGTTCTCAAGACTGTCCTTCCGACACCGTGCACATCTCTCACTTAAACCACGTCCGAAGCATCCGTTAAAAGTCCATGTATGGGGAGGTATATCTCGTTGGGGTGCAGGACCGATCTATATTTTTGAAGGTAAAGTACAGTAATGCTTGTTTTAAAAATTATTTACAGTCCTGTACAGTGTATGCTTGTTACTGACAATTTCTCATCTCTTTAGGCATCATGGATAAGACCTTCTTCCAAGAAAAAATAGTAGATTGCTGTATGGTGCCATTTGTGAGAAAATGCTTCCCATCAGGACATCGATTATTCCAGGATAATGATCCCAAACATTCGGCTTCAGCAAAATTCATGGAAGAGAGAGGGATAAATTGGGAACGCACACCACCAGAGTGAGTATTGTCCTATAGTACTGTATTAACTGTTTATTGTACCAAAAAGTATGTACAGTACCAAGCAGTAATTATTCTAGTACACTTTTTACTAAAGTACAGTACTGTGACTGAATATTTGATTTTTTTTTACTTTCCTGTAGGTCACCGGACATGAATCCCATTGAAATGGTCTGGGCCCAGTTGAAGAGGTTCATCAGGTCTGATGTGAAACCAACAACTAAACAGGAACTTTTGGATGGGATAATGAAGTTTTGCAGAACAGTATTGACACGTGCCCAGTGTAACAATTATATTGATCATCTCCATGGAGTCTTACCAGTTGTCATCGAAAGAAACGGTCAAGCAACTGCTATGTAGCTTATACTGTACTGTATATAATTAGTAATGTGGAGGAGGGGTTTAACTTCCTCTTTTCAGTTTGTGATCCGGACTGCTAAGTACTGTACACTGTGTCCATAATGTACTGTATGTACAGTATTGTGGTTGTGCTTTCTGTCCCTACATTATACAGTATTCTCCTAATTTATTTTATAAGCTCTTTGTCTACAATAACTTTCCCTTACTGTACCTTATGTACTGTACTGTACTTCATACTCTTGCTCTTTTCCTTACACCTACTGTACATTGACCCCTGTTCCAAGGCACACATTGGCATCGTCACAGATTGTGCTGCAGCTGCCACTTTCTGCTACTGCGCTTGATGTTGCCATTTGTAATGCAGATGTTTCAAGTTTTCAGGTTCCTTTAGTTCATATACACTACAATAGTAGTGGCTGCTTCAACATCCACATCCATAGTTGCAGACATACAGTAGTGGGTGCACCGTGAATTGAGAGACAGGCTTCTACTGTATGGTTAGAGTGGCGGTCCCTTCGACATCAGGATAAGGTGAGATTTTTGGTAATGTTAGTGCTCTGTTATCGTATTCACACAGCTGGTGTTCACCTCCATCTGGGGCACCCAAATAATGTCTTGTTTCATGTATTTTTTTTTTATGTTATATTATGGTGCACTCTGATGCACGGTAGAGTCTGCACCTGGTATAGGTGAAACTCTGAATCTGAGGCCAAAAGTGGCAGTGATGATTTTAAATTAAAAGCCAACTCTTTTTGTGTAGTCCTCGGTCCCCCAGTAGGGCTAAAGAAGTCCCCCCCCTCTGTAAAGCATGTTACTGTAGGTTAAATAAAAATTGTCATTAATTTATACAATTGGTGTTTGTACTGTATGATTACTTCATTTTGCCAGGCGTGAAATTATCGCTGTATTAAATTTGAAAGCTTTTCTGCCTACTGTAGGCGGGAAGTCAATGCAATGTACAGTAAGACAGTATGTAAAAAAGTTTTGCCTACTGTATGAATAGCAGGTGGAAAAATTTGGTGAATTGGGGTACAATGTTGTGGGAAGCCTTCAACATCCCCTAAAGGTACTGTAAACTGCGTAAGTTTTTTTTTTTAAAAAGTCAGAACACACTAAAAATTCACTTTCATTTTGGGGGGTGGAAGAAAAAAAATTGGGGGGAAAAAGTGAAACTTGTAGGGGTAAATTTACTAAGATGGGAGTTCTATTTAAGAAGTTACTGTACTGTATGTTGCCCATAACATCCAATCAGATTCTACTGTACTTAGCATTTATCTACAGTAGCACCTTCTAGAAGATACTGTACAGTAATACCTGGAATCAGATTGGTTGCTATCGGCAAAATCACTTAATAGCACTACCATCTTAGTACATTTACCCCCTAATATATAAAATGTACTGAGTTTAGTAAAAAAAAAAAAAACGCTAAATGGGTATACAGTAGATCTGGGCATGCGCCTGAGATACGATGACGTACAGTATTGTAGGAAACACTCAAGCCAGGTGCAAACTTGGTATTGCAGGCGGCTGTAGTGTAATGGTAAATAATCAAACCAATACATTACGCTGCCTGTACAACCCTTTTGCGGGTTCGAATCTTGAAAGGTTACACTTTTTATTTTTTATTAACAAGGTTAGACTTTTTGGTCAAAGTACTGTGGCATAGAAATACCAGAATTTCTGGATAATGTACTGTATTAGTGAAGATTTAAAACAAACTAAAATTACCGTATAAAGTATGTACTTTAAAGGTCTCGAACCAGCGGGACAAGAAAATGGTAGATGCAGTAGGGCTAGGCATTAGCCCCCTAGACTACTGCATCTACTGTACTGTAGTTCCTAGAGTCAGGGAATCACTACAATGTCTACCATATTGTACTTACAACTACAGTTATAAGTACCGTATAATACAGACAACTGGGCATGCGCAGTGCTATGAGACTCAATACGCCACAGTGTAGTGCGCAACAATGCGGTATACTGTATGGCGTACCGTATGGAGCAACAAACTACAGTACTGTAGCTGGGCACATATACAGTACAATAGATTGATTTTTGTAAGGGTTGGATAACAAGACTGAACTACAGTACTATAGTGAACATTAAAAAAATCCATTAAATTATAAAGGTCTCGAACATACTGTAAGGAGTGAAGTGTAAGCAAGACGGATCACCTAAGTCCTTGCTCACAAGTCTCTCCTAGTCCTCTACAGTACTTTATGTGACATCTACAGTACCATGCGATGACGTACAGTACTCAGGCGTCTGTAGCGTAGAGGTAAGAAATCGAACTTCTACATTGCAGATGTCTGTACAACCCGGGTTCGAAACCAGGAAGCTTAATAATGAAGCTTTTCATTATTATTAGACAGTCAAGGTTACACTTTTTATTTTTAATATTATTATTACACAGTCAGTGTAATAATAACACACTTTCACTGTGTGTGAATCATGACCTGGTACTGTACAGTATGATATTCCATACTGTACGCCATGGCGTACAGTACATAGCCATAGTGCTACAAGGGTATGGCTATGGCGCAGCACCACTGGCAATGCATTGCAACCCCGCCACTGGGCACAAGCCAGAGATCCTATTTGTACCGTAACCCATCAGAACTGGCTATAAGTTACCACAACGCAAACTGTGCTGACAGTTGACGCAATTTTGCGGTTTAAACGCCGAGTCAGTTTCTACTACAGAGACCCCTCTCTTATACACAGTCAAGTATCAGTTACTAAACATATTAAATTAATAATGTTACCAAGTCTAAGACAGCATTTTCATTGACGCAAGTTTGCGCTCTGCATCTGTCCTACAAACTGCTGTTAGTCCACTACTGTAGCACCTTATGTACTGTAGTAATGAATTTACTATTGTGTATACTGTGCGGTACTGTAAGGCTCGGACAGTGCAGAATGGCACTAGTGTGAAAATTCAACAGTACTGTTGGCAATACAGACAACTGGGCATGCGCCATAAAATAGCGCTACTTAATGTATGGCTTGGCCCCACTGGACATGGGGCACACATTCCATTGTGATTAAAATCCGACCACTGGGCACGCGCAGACATTGACGCAATTTTGCGGTTTAAACGCCGAGTCAGTTTCTACTAGAGAGACCCCTCTCTTATACACAGTCAAGTATCAGTTACTAAACATATTAAATTAATAATGTTACCAAGTCTAAGACAGCATTTTCATTGACGCAAGTTTGCGCTCTGCATCTGTCCTACAAACTGCTGTTAGTCCACTATTGTAGCACCTTATGTACTGTAGTAATGAATTTACTATTGTGTATACTGTGCGGTACTGTACGTCTCGGACAGTGCAAAATGGCACTAGTGTCAAAATTCAACAGTACTGTTAGCAATACAGACAACTGGGCATGCGCCATAAAATAGCGCTACTTAATGTATGGCTTGGCTCCACTGGATATGGGGCACACATTCCATTGTGATTAAAATCCGACCAATGGGCACGCGCAGACATTGACGCAATTTTGCGGTTTAAATGCGCAGTCAGTTTGATATACAGAAACCAGTTTCTTTAACAGGGCCCATTGCCACTTGATGGTCATAATAAATAACTATAATGTCCGCGTTCATGTCAGCGCCGGCATTGACGCAAGTTTGCGTTCTAAGGTACAGTACTGTATGTACAATAATAAAAATCCTAGTTTCGCTGTTTGACTCCCGAAGCACTGGGCAGACATGCGCTCCACATGTACTGTATTGAATACTGAATATTTTAAGTGAAGATTTTAAAAATAAATTAAAAAAACATACTGTATTTTCAAGGTCTCGAACCCACGGAACAAGAAGAGAGGAGAAGCAGTGAGACTAGGCATTAGACCGCTAGGCCACATGCTTCACCCATTAATAGAGTTCTGTAGTTTGTAAAGTCTAATGTCTAAGCTTCTGTCAAACAATCATCGGCCGGTGATACAGAACATACCGTACGGTACATTGGAAAGTGACACCTGGTGGGCAAAATGTTGTATTACACATCATGAAATCACACGCATGTGCTATGTAGTTTAGGAAAAGTGACACCTGGTGGGCAAAAAGTTGTATTACACTTAATGAAATCTGACGCATGCGCTATGTAGTTTAGGAAAAGTGACATCTGGTGGGCAAAATGTTGTATTACAAGTAATGACTTTTTTCACTAATAAACTTTCTTTGTGGTGCGACTCATGGCGTGGTGTGTGGCGTGCCATACGTGGCATGAGAGATAGCGCTGTGATGCCACGTTATAGCTGGGCACATCAGTAGTTGATGATAGTGCAATATAGTGCAGGTTTTTCGTGGCATTGTATGTGTCTGTGCTAGCGCTGTCTGCCTGTATTTCTCTGTTAGCTATTTTATCTATCCCTGTACTTTCTCTTTCACTAGCCCTTGCGGTGACAGTGCTGCTCAGGGGTTAATTTGTTTCACAGTTCAAATGATTATTGTACTGAGGAGTTTGACACATACATTAATAATGTCTGGCAGTGAGTCTGCTCAGGCTGATCTACCCCTCACACAGTCCTGCAACAGATGTTTGGCTAGAATAAGAGAGGGAGAGATTATTGTGGGAGGATTGTGTACCCTGTGTACCAGGAATGCAGGATTACCTGCTGGGCCCAGCTCTTCTCAAGAGCCTCCATGGGCTTGCTTTGCACAAGCACTAAATACTCTGATGGATCAGCTTGCTGCACCACCAATGACCCCACCTTTGGGTACACTCCGCAGCTTGCTATTCCATCTGCGTCACAGGGGACCCCCAGACAGTTGGCTGTGGCTAATAGTATGCCTTTACAACCTACTCCCTACCAAACACAGTCAAACCTGTGTGGGTTAATACACTCTCCAATACGGTGCAAAACCTGACTTAGGTGTTACAGGGGGAGCGTTTCCAATGTGCTGTTAGGAAAGAGATACTGTCTTCCCAGTCTAAGTACTATCAGGATGATGTGTAAGACTGATGATGGGGAAATACAGGACTTATCTGAATCTGAGCTCCCTCTAAAAGAGGCGGAGCCCAAGTCCAAAATATATGTGCACGGCCTCTGGATGTTAGTATGCTAACATTCCGCATTTCATCGGCTGCAGTGTCGGCTAGACGCTCTCTCTGGTTGCGATCTTGGAGGGCGGATGCTGAGTCCAAGAAAGGGTTAGAAAGTTTACCCTTTAATGGCCAGGTACTTTTTGGTCCAGATTTGAACAAAATTGTGGACACTTTGGCAGCTGCCAAGGCTGTCTGTTTACCTTCGGACCCATTACCCTTGAGTTCTGGAACTCAGTCATTTCAGACCTTCTGCTCTCAGAGTAAGGCCAAGGTTCAGTCCTTTCCCAGACCGTCTGGAACTAAGAAAGTCACAAAGCCCAAAAAGCAGGCCTGGAGTGCTAGGTGTCCAGCTGCCAAGCCTGAGGCTAAACCTTCAGCCTGACGGGACGGGCCTCTCCTTGGGGGACCCCAAGGTGGGAGGCCGACTTCAGTTCATCCAGTGTTGGATGTCCACAAGAGACACTTGGGTAAGGGAAGTGGTCTCTCAAGAGTACGCCCTTTCATAACAGACCTCTACTTCAATTCAGCCTTATGGGGCAATAGATGGATCAGGAAAAGGCATTGGAGCTGCAGAGAGTGGTTCGATCTTTGCTCCTACAGGGAGTTATAGTTCCAGTACCTATTCCCCAGAGGGGACTGGGGTATTATTCCACTCTTTTTGGTTCCAAAACCGAATGGTACATAGAGGCCTGTCCTGAATCTCAAGTCCCTAAACAAGTTCCTCTGAACACCCCGGTTCAAGATGGAAACCCTGCGGTCAAATATACTGGCTATGTAACCTGGGGATTTTATGGTGTCTCTGGACATACAGGATGCCTACCTGCACTTCCCGATTGCTCTGGTTCGCAGTGTTACATCAACACGGCACCCAAGGTGTTTACCAAACTTATGGCGGTAATGGCAGCCTGACTGCGGCTGCAGGGGATCCGTCTATTACCCTACCTGGATGACTTGCTATTGCTGGCCAGGTCTCTGGAATTGCTCCTTCAGCTTCTGCAACTGACATTGACAGTGCTACAAAGCCACGGTTGGTTGATCAACTGGAAGAAGTCTTTACTGACGCCCTCACAGAGGATGCTACATCTCCGGGCTTTGTTGGATTCTCAACAACAGAGGATTTTCTTAACCAGGGACAAGATAACCATGCTGCAACAGCGGGTTCGCAGCTGCCTGCGCAGTCACTGCGTGTCGATCCACTCGGCAATGCAGTTGCTGGGCTCCATGATGTTGACCTTCAACATGGTGGAGTATGGCCAATTCCATTCCAGGCCTCTACAGACACTGATCCTGTCCAGATGGGATGGATCTCCATGCTGGATAAGAATGCAGACGTTGGTACTGTCTCCGGAGGTACGTCTGTCTCTGACTTGGTGGCTTCATACAAGTCACCTTACCAAGGGCGCCCCTTTTGGATGCCAGAGTGGGTCCTCCTGATGACGGACACCTGACCCCGGGGCTGGGGCGCAGTGATGGGTCCACACTTCCAAGGAAGGTGGAAAATGGCGGAGTCCATCCTGCCAATAAATATATTGGAACTAAGGGCAGTTCTAAGGGTTGTTCAACAAGCACGGCTCATACTTCAGGGGAATTCAGTGCAAGTCCAGTCAGACAATGCCACCACAGTGGCCTACATAAACTGCCTTGGAGGCACTCAAAGTCAGGCGGCACTAGTGGAAGTGTCCCGCATCCTAACTTGGGCGGAGGTGAATCTCCCAGCCATATCAGCGGTGTTTATTCGGGAGTCCTAAACTGGGAAGTGGACTTCCTAAGCCATCACGATGTACACCCAGGGGAATGGTCACTTCATCAGGAAGTATTTCAACTTCTGGTAAACAAGTGGGACCTTCTCGAAATAAATCTGATGGCATATCGGCACAAGCACAAGTTGCCAAGGTACGGATCCAGGACAAGAGACGTGGAAGCTCTGCTGGTGGATGCCTTGTCAGTCCAGTTTGTCTACCTGTTCCCTCCACTCTCCCTACTACCTTGGGTAATCCGAAAGTTCAAACAGGAAGGAGGTCTGATGCTGCTGGTAGCTCCAGCATGGCCCAGACTTCACTGGTATGCAGATCTTCAGAGTCTGTCAATAGACACTCTGATGCTGTTACAGCAGCATCTGGACCTATTATCGCAAGGTCCTTGCCTCTACCCGGACCTGAGTTGTCTGTCTTTGACGGCGTGGCACTTGAGACTGCCCTCTTGAGTTCCAGGGGCTTCTCTAGCTCGGTGGTCAACAACATGCTCACAGCTCGCAAGACTGCTTCTGCGAGAATTTATCACAGAGTGTGGCACACTTTCTTTGAATAGTGTCACCCCAGAGGTTATAATCCTCAGACATTTGGATTATCCAAGATTCTAGCATTTCTACAGGCGGGCTTAGATCACGGTCTTCGCCTTGCTTCTCTGAAGGTGCAGGTTTCTGCCCTGTCAGTACTGTTTCACCGTAGGATTGCTACCCTTCCGGATGTACATACCTTTATGCAAGGGGTGCTTTGCATCCAACCTCCTTTTATCCCACTGGTGGCTCCGTGGGATCTGACTGTGGTCCTTACGGCTCTACAAGGACCACCATTTGAACCACTGGGCTCAGTGGATTTAAAATGGCTTACTATTAAAACTGTATTTCTTCTGGCCATTGCTTCGGCCAGAAGGGTATCAGATTTGGGGGCTCTTTCTTGTCCCCCCTTTCTGATTTTTCATAGGGACAGGGCGGTTCTTCGTACTCGCCCTGGTTTCCTGCCTAAGGTGGTATCCAGCTTCCACATTAATGAGGAAATTGTAGTGCCAGCCTTTAACTCCCCAGACCTCTCAGCTGGTGAGGCCTCCTTGGATGTGGTACGGGCTCTAAACACCTATGTGGACCGTACCAACTCATTTCGGAAGTCGGACTCGTTGTTTGTCCTTTTTGGTTTCCGAAAGACAGGATGGCCTGCCACTAAGCAGACGTTAGCAGGCTTACATTCATGAGGGTCTTCCTGTTCCATCCTCTGTCAAAGTTTACTCTACTCGGTCTGTGGGTCCCTTGTGGGCAGCTCATTGTGGTGCCTCAGCTGTTCAGCTGTGTAAGGCAGCCACTTGGTCTACTGTCCATACATTCCTAAGGTATTATACATTCGATACCTTTGCCTCTCATGATGCCTCCTTCGGGCGGCGAATTATCCTCTCTGCACAGGAGCATCCCCACCCTTAAGGAGACTGCTTTGGGACATCCTCAAGGTCTCCTATGGAGCCCTATGGACGCTGCAGTAGAAAATAAGAGATATGGTAAGATCTTACCTTTGTTATCTCTATTTCTATGAAGTCCATAGGGATTCACAGGACTCCCACACTGTCTCACCTGTGCTGCAGTTGGGCTGTGTTCTGGTCACCAGTTTCAGTCTCCTTCTGTATGTGAGAGTGTGATACTTGTGTGTTCCAGAAATTCTTCCATCTCTCTTCTCCTCCGGCCATTGGCTTCTTACGAAACTGAGGGTCCTTGGCTTGGGGGTGGGGTATAGGAGAGGGGCCCGGTGCATCCTGGGAGCACAAATTTAACTATGGAGGTGCCCTAGACTGACGTCATCGCCTATACCCAAGGTCTCCTGTGGAGCCCTATGGATGTAGAAATAGAGATAACAAAGGTAATGTCTTACCATATCTCTTATTTTGCATTGTCTGGAGCTGTTAATCGGCTGGCTATGGCTGCAGCCTAGGTATCCAAGGCTGTTGAAGAATAGATGGGGGCATTGGAAGATACTCTACCAAATGCTACCAGAGAACAGCTGACATATATCTCCCACATATACGGGAAGTGGCTGCTAGGAATCCCAGTGCCTGCTCCATGTGAACATCCTAAAACCCAGGCTAGCATGGTCTTCCACCAATAACAACCACCCTTTGTTTCCTTAGAACTATGAGACGTTCACTGGTATTTAAGCGGCTGCTTGGTCTTATAATTCGGGGTAATAGAGGTTCACACAGAAATACAATGGGATTCAATGGAGAGAGGAATGACACAAACAGAAACTGGTATCCAGGAGACTTGAGAGTCAATGATGTGGCTGATGAACCGATGGTGCGGCTAAGAGCCGATTGTAGAAGACAGTACTCAATTGATGCTGCTTTGGTAGCCGATGGTGCAGCTTGGAGCCGGTTGTAAAAGACAGTACTCAATTGATGCGGCCCGGAGCCGGTAGTAGAAGAAAGAAAGAAGTTGATGAGGCTTTGAGAGCCGATTGTGCAGCTTTAAGCCGGTTGTAGAAGAAAGAAAGCAATTGAAAGAAAGAAAGCAATTGACGAGGCTCTGAGGTCGATGGTGCGGCTTGGAACCTGTAGCAGGTGGAAGTACACAATTGATGCGGCTTTGAGAGCCGATGGTGTGGCTTAGAGTCGGTAGCAGAAGGAATTACCCAATTGATGTGGCTTGAGAGCCGATGGTGCAGCCTGTAGCCGATTGTAGATAAAAAAGAAAGTAATTGATGAGGTTTTGAGAGCTAATAGTGCGGCTTGGAGCCGGTAGCAGGAAGAAGTACACAATTTATGCGGCTTTGTGAGCCGATGGTGCGGCCTGAATTCGATTGTAGATGAAAGAAAGTAATTGATGAGGCTTTGAGTGCCCGTACACAATTTGGTGTACAAGTGTGTGTACAATTTTGTGCACATCCACTTTGAGAGCCGGTACGCAATTTAGTGTACAAGTTTGTGTACAATTTTTTTGTACTTCGGCTTTGAGTGTTGGTACGCAATTTGGTGTACTGATTTGTGTTCAAGTTAGAGTTCTGTTATTTTGAGTTGACAGCACGAAAGCTACTGATGCGGCCCGGGAGTTGAAAGAGAGACAGGTGAGCTGGTGGCAGCTCGGAGGTTGCTGGTGTGGCCAGAGAGCCGTAGTAGAGACAGGTGAGCTGGTGGCAGCACGGAAGCTGCTGGTGCTTCCAGACAGCTGTAGGAGAGAGAGATGAGCTGATGGCAGCATGGAAGCTGCTGGTGTGGCCAGAGAGCCGCAGATGAGACAGATGAGCTGATGGCAGCACTGAAGCTGCTGGTGTGGCTAGAGAGCCGTAGGAGAGACAGGTGAGCTGATGGCAGCATGGAACCTGCTGGTGTGGCCAGAGAGTATAGTAGAGAGGCGAGCCGATCGCAGCATGGAAGCTCTTGGTGCAACTGAGATGAGTGGACCTACAGGAATGATATTGTCGGTGATGCGGCAAAAGTCCAGTGTGTACAAATAGGAAGACCGCCCAATCACACAGTGCCATGGATAACATGTGACACCCTGAGGCGTGCCAAACGCCTAGCAGCTGAGGAAACCGGAACAACAGCGTCATGCAACGGTAAACTTCTGGAGGAAGACAAGTCATGGCTGCGACTTGTAACAGTACCCCCCACTTGATGCGGGGTTGAAGAACCCCCAGAACCCGGTTTTGTATGGAAATTCTCGGAAGAACAGTATCTTCAGCCTGGGAGCATGTAGAGCCCTTTCCGGAACCCAGGGCCACTCTTCAGGACCATAGCTCTTCCAGTGGACCAGGAAATGCAGATGGAAATCTTAAGAGTCCAAGATTTATTCTACCACGAATTTGTATTGCCCATGGACCACAACTGAAGCAGGCCTAGATGGAATCTTAGGCTTAAACTTGGTGGAACTGAAGACTGGTTTGAACAATGAAAGGTGTTATTGATGTGGAGAGACTTAGGTAACTGAAGTTTGAAGGCTACTGGATTCACCTGTGAAATTATGTAGAATGGGCCAATGAATCTTGGACCCAACTTCTGAGTAGGCTGGCAATGTTTAATATCTTTTGTGGAGAGCTAAACCAAATCACCCTTATTAAAAATACACAATCTCCGATGTTTGTCAGCAGACTTCTTGGAGCAAAGAGAGACCTTCCGAAGGCATTGATGGACCTTAGTCCAGATGTGACGGAGTCGAGAGACAAAAGGTGACATCGACAAACCGGGATTGAATGAATAGGCTCTGGGATGTTGGCCCGTGACGCAGAAAAATGGCAAAACTGAAGATGCTGAATGACACAAGTGACACAAATTCAGCAAGTGTCAGCTGGAATTCCCAGTCGTTATGACACTTGGACACATAACAATGTAAATATTGTTCCAGACACTGGTTGACCCACTCAGTTTGCCCATTGGATTGCGGATGGTAACCAGAAGACAGGCTAAGGTCAATGCCCAAGGAAGCACAGAAGGCCCTCCAGAACTGTGCAAAAAACTGTGTACCACAATCTGAAACAGTATCCCTGGGTAATTTATGCAGGCAGAAGATGTGTTGAAGAAATAGATCAGCGAGTTCTTTAGCAGAGGGTAGCTTGAGCTAAGGTACAAAGTGCGCCATTTTACAAAAATGATCCACCACTGTCCAGATCACAGAACATCGACCAGAAACTGGAAGATCGACTATAAAATCCATGGCAATGTGAGACCAGGGAAGCTTCAGTATGGACAGAGGAAGCAACAGACCTGAAGGAGCTGTTCGAGGTGTTTTATTTCGGGCACAGACCTCACATGCCAGGATGAACTCACACACATCTTTGGTCAAGGTAGGCCACCAGATCAAGTGGGAGAGCAATTCCAAGGTCTTACTGATGCCCGGGTGGCCAAAAGCTCGATGGGAGTGAAAATCCAGTAACATAGACCTTCTGAACCTCTCTGGAACAAAAAGAAGACTGGCAGGTTTTTCCAGAGGAGCCTCTGGCTGACAGGCTCGAATGAGTTCAGCCAAATTTCGGGTGATAGCACAGTGGAAGAATGTGTCAGGAAGAATCGGTTCATCAGAATTAGGAATCAGTTGAGCTGGTTCAAAGCTCCTGGATAGAGCATCCACTTTGATGTTTTTAGAACCAGGACAGAAGGAAATATAAAGTTAAACCAGGTGAAAAATAGTGCCCAGCGTGATTGCCGGGAGTTCAACATCTCAGCAGACTGGGTGTAGGAAAGGTTCTTGTGGTCAGTAAGGACTGTGATCTGGTGTTTGGCCTTTTCCAGCCAGTGCCTCCAGTCTTCGAATACCTATTTAATTGCAAGCAACTCCCAATTTCCTACGTCATAGTTACGCTCTGCACAGGGGTGCAATTTATCATCAGCAGGATCTTTTTGCGACAATGTGGCTTCGGCTCCCTCTTCAGATGCGTCCACTTCCAGAACAAATAGAAGATCTGGGTCTGGGTGAATGCGACCTTGAGGGTTTCGAAGGACTGTACTGCTTTAGCTGACCAATTCAAGGTATCCGCTCCTTTCTTGTTAATTCCACAATGGGTGCCACAATAGTGGAAAACGATTATTATAAATTGGCGGTAATAGTTGGAAAAGCCGAGGATGCGTTGGTTTTCCTTGAGAGAAGTTGGCTGGATCCATCTCAGTATGGCCTCGACTTTACCAGGATCCATCAAAAACCCTTGGGACGAAGTGACATATCCTAAAAAAGAGATCTGGGTAACATCAAAATTGCATTTCTCCAACTTGGAGTACACATGGTTTTCTCATACTTTTTGAAGGACTAAACATATGTGCTCATGATGTTGCTCAAGTGACTGGGAAAAAATTAGAACATCATCCAAGTATACCACAACAAGTATTCCCAGAAACTCTCGAAGGACGTCATTGATAAGGTCCTGGAAGTTGGATAGGTCTAATGGCATGACTAAATACTTGTAATGAACCGAGTGAGTACTGAAAGCTGTCTTCCATTCATCCCCAATTCTGATGCGAATCAAGTTATACGCTCCTCAAAGGTCAATTTTGGAAAAAAATATTGGCCTGGCGCAGTTGATCAAACAGTACTGAGATGAGAGGTGGCAGATATTAATTTTTTATGGTGATATTATTGAGGCATCTGTAATCAATACAGGGGCGCAGGGATACATCCTTCTTTTCCACAAAGAAGAAGCCTGCCCCCACTGGTGACTTCGAGGGTCGGATGAACCCCTTAGCCAACGCGTTCTCAATGTACTCTCTCATGGCCTTGTCTTCAGATACTGACAGGGAATATAACTGACCTTTAGGCAGTTTAGCACCGGGAACCAGGTTGATGGCACAATCATAGGACGGATCAGGAGGAAGAACATCTGCAAGTTGTTTGGAAAAGACATCGGCAAAATCACGGTACTGGAGAGGAATGGTGGGATAAGGTTCGGCAGATGCAGGAAGAACTGATTGGACTAGAATAGCCAAGCAATGAGCATGACAGGTATGACTCCATTTAACTATCTCTCTGGAGGACCAATTGATGATGGGATTATGATCCCTAAGTCATGGGAAGCCAAGAACGACTGGAGCCAACGGACACGGGAGAAAATAAAACAAAAGCAACTCCAACCATGATGTGGTGAGGCGGTGTTTTGAACTTGACATGACCACACAAAATCAAACTCCCATCCAGTCCGCAGACTGGGATCTCCTGATCTAAAGGAAAAGCAGAAATACCTAGGCCTTGAAAGAAATGAAAGTCGATAAAATTACCAGCTGCCCTGCTATCCAGAAATGCAGTGAAATTTGATTTGAGGAGTTGAACGGTCACCGGGATTAATACCGAAATTTTGGAGGAAATGGGGACCAGGCCTAAATGTAATTCCCCCTGAACTTTTAGGCCTTGCCTTTTACTAGCCTGAGCGGACAGTGGTTTACAGTATGTCCTTTGTCTATGCAGGACATACAAATGCCTAGGGAACGTCTCCTGCATCTCTCATCGGGTGATAGTCGAGACGCCCCAATTTGCATAGGCTCCTCTGGATTCTATGCCGGGACCCACGAGAGAGAGAGCAGAGCGACCTGGTGGGAAAATTTTGCTCCCCTCTATGTCCCGAAGATGTAATTCAATCCTGATAGCCCTCTGTATGAGATCGTCCGGCGTGTCAGCAGGAGGATGTTGGACAAGGATATCTTTAACAGCGGTAGAAAGGCCAAGACGATATTGACTGCGTAAGGCCAAGTCATTCCATCCAGAGTCAGTAGCCCATCTGTGGAATTCAGAAGAGTAATCTTCTGCCGCCTTCTGACCCTGTTTGAGGGAATGTAATCTGTCGGGATTGTCATACAGTAGCCCCATGGCCATAAAGAAAGCATTGACTAAACGCTTCCAGTTAGAGTTCCTTCTATTTTTTTAGCTTCTCTTCAACGGCTAGTTTCCAGATTCATCTGGGCGGGTCGTAAGGCCAGAGTCAGATTTCGCATTCTTTGCCATCATGTTAAAGATGGTGGTTTGGACTTACCTAACTTCCATAAATATTATTTAGCAGTTCATCTAACCCAATCTGCCCTCGCGCATGCTGCTGCAAACACTAGTGGGTGGATAGACCTTGAAGCTCAATTACTCAGTTTTCTTTCTCCCTACTCTCTCTTTTGAATGGAACATAAACATAGACTGCATTATTCCTGTATTCCTCCCACTCTTCGCTTCTCCCTGTCTATATGGGATTACTGCAGCAGAACTTTCTCTTTAGTTTGGAACCAGCTCCCCATGACCCCTCTCTGGAACAACAAGGGCTTTTTGCCTGGGTTAGAGCCTAAGCCCTTTGCTCCTTGGATTTCTCATAACATTAAATTCCTGAGGGATATTGCCCATTTCCTGAATTTTCTGAGTTGCAAGACCGACGAGATGCTTTCACTAGTATCTTCAACTATGCCATCTTTTTTCTTCAGTGATTGGCTCTAAATCTCATCCATCATATTCTTCTTTGTAGTCCCTTTGTTTACTTAGATCTACTTCTAGAGGCCTTATTCCTACTCTTTACACTTTACTAATTGATCATAATCACCCTCCAAAGGATCCCCATGAATTAGCCTGGAAAAAGGACTTAGGGGAATCTCTGGAACCTAGGGAATGGTCCAAAATTTGCAAGCTGGCGGCGAAAGCCTCAATATGTGTCAGAATCAAAGAAAATACTTATAAGAAGTTCTATAGATGGTATCTAGTTCCCACTCGCATTCGAGCTATCTTCCCTCAAGCCTCAAGCAAATGTTGGAGGGGCTGTGGGGAGGGCACCTTTGCACATATTTGGTGGCACTGTCCCAGAATTGTGGTCTTTTGGACAAAAGTACGTCGCCTAATTCTTTAGATTACAAATCTCTCTCCCTTCTTGTGTGTCTTATTATTTACTTCCGAGACATCTACAATTATGATAAACCTACCCAAGCACTCATAATACATATTACTAATGCAGCTAATTGTGTGATTGCAGCCTCATGGAAGAAAACAGAACCCCCTCCCTCACTGTTTTGCTTAATTCTATCTGGCATATGTATAGCTTGGAGCATATCACTAGTCAAATTCATGAAAGCTCTGATAAATTCTTTGACATCTGGTCCCATTGGCTAGCTTATCATGAGACACATTCTTGAACTTGTTTAGCTTATTCACAGATGCTCTATATCCCTTTTCTTTCCCCTTCTCTACTAGTTTCCTTTTGTTAACATTCCCCAACTCCCCTCCTATTTCCCTTTTCTAGCCCTACTGTTTTTCCCAAACCTCTATAAAAATTGATGGGTACTCTCTGCCTCTTTCAGCGGAGGTATATTTATTCTAAGCTATCTTTCATTTATATTTTTGTAACTATACCAGCTTGTATAAGCTTGTTATTGATTGTTCACTGCTGTACCTTATACTTTGTACCCGTAAAAAATTAATATCTTTTTTATTTAAAAATAAAAGAAAGCATTGACTGATAGTAACGCTGCGTGGGTTGAGGGCAACCCAAAAGCCCAAGTCTGTGGATCCCCCTGGAGAAGGGAAATTACCAGTCATTCTCATTGTGTTTCTGTCCCAGAGGAAACAGGATGAAGCCTGAAGTATAACTTGCAGCTTTTGTGGAAGTTGAGGAATTGCCGGCGGTCTCCAACAAATTAATTTTGGGCTCTTTGGAAGGAACAGAGACTGCGAAGGTCGGCTTTCTTCAACATGCAGGGAGAGTTCTTGGACCTTCTGGGTGAGGACTTGGATTTGCACAGCGAGCACCTAGGCAGGGTTCTGTGTCTGTTCCATGATAGTCCTCTACTATAAATTATAATTTTGTGGGACGACTATAATATTATGAATCCAAAAGCCTGCTCCATGTGAACTGCAGAAAAAACCCAGGCTAGCGAGGTCTTCCACCAATAACAACCGCCCATTGTTCCCTTAGAACTTTGAGACTTTCACCAGTACTTAGGCGGCCACCTGGTCTTATAACTCGCGGTAATAGAGGTTCACACGGAAATACAATGGGAGAGAGGAATGACAGGAACAGAAACTGGTATCCAGGAGACTTGAGAGTCAATTATGTGGCTGATGAACCGATGGTGTGGCTAGGAGCCGATTGTAGAAGACAGTGCTCAATTGATGTTGCTTTGGGAGCCGATATTGTGGCTTGGAGCTGGTTGTAAAAGACAGTGCTCAATTGTTGCGTCTTTGAGAGCTGATGGTGTGGCCTGGAGCCAGTAGTAGAAGAAAGAAAGAAGCTGAGGCTTTGAAAGCAGATGGTGCGGCTTGAAGCCGATTGTAGAAGAAAGAAAGCATTGATGAGGCTTTGAGAGTCCATGATGTGGCTTGGAGCCGGTAGCAGAAGGAATTACACAATTGATCCAGCTTTGAGAGCCGATGGTGTGGCTTGGAGCTGGTAGCAGAAGGAATTACCCAATTGATGCGGCTTGAGAGCCGATGGTGCGAGGGACCGTCAGTGCAGAGAGCACCCCGCACATCCGGCCGCAAGTCCGCACAGCCAACATCGCCAGTGACCAGCTCCATCCCGGTCACACCTTCCATGTACCCCCCTCCTCCCTGGCTTTTATGCAATCAGTATCCTGGGCAGCCCCCCCTCCTAGCACACACGCTGCAACCCAGCCTCCCAGCGGCTCACCCATCCACACCTCTGGCTCCGCACCACCAGTGGCACGACCAAGAGCCAACCTCAGCTGCACACTCTGGGCGCTGACCTCCGCAGACCAATCAGAACAGCCATGCGCCTGCAGCACACCAGCAACATGCTGATCCAGCTCACCAACAAACCTGCAGCTTCCAACCTATCTGCAACGGCCGCAATGTCGACCTACATCACCATAACAAAAAACCTACCGGTAGGTAAGTACTGCCAAGACTCGCACCAACACGCGGGATGCAGCACAGGTGTTCCAACCCACTCTGCAGATCCCCCCACCCCCTGAGACTTCCTAGACTGTTGACCATAGGTCTAGCAGGGATGATGTGCAAGGTCACTGAACTGCACGGGAAGGAGCCCCCTGAAAGGGTCCACCTACCTCCCAGTCTCATCATTACTGAACCCTACCCACCTGCCCAGGATCTCAACAGAGCAGCATTGTGACTACTCAATAAAAGATTTTGCCCCAAACTACTGTGTCTCGCTAGACTCATTTTGACCCTATCTTATTCCCATTTTCACATTACTCCAAACTACACTCCATACCCAATCACACCCTCCTTCTCACTCCCAAAACAACACCACCACCAGAAACATTCTGATTAACATCACTCAAAAACACACACAAGTCATCACCATCACCACTACTAGCAGGGAGAGTGCACCTTACCCCCCCTACCCCCATAAGTATTCAGTGCTGTGCTGGAAAGTAACTCCCACAGAAAGGTGCAGCACCCCGAAACCACAACACACCACCCCCTGGTCAACGAGAGCGCAGTTCTACCGCTCATCTTCATTAACAAAAGGTAAGTCTACCATAAATTTATTTTCTCATCAACAATGCCACAAGGCATCTTGGGTACAGCTAGTATTAACATACATGTATCTCTGGTCAATTTTATATTGCTTTACTGTGCCCTGTTATGGTTTAAAATGCTGTTTCCCTTTAGATGACAACAACATACTATAATTAACTTCCCATTTCTACTTATCTCTGTGCACTAGAATATTATTGGCTATAAGTTAACCTTATAATGATTCTTTAATACATACTGTAAAGTAAATCATACTCCCGGAGGAAGCAGCCAGGTCAGAACTGCCGGGGGTGGGTCTGAGTGCAGGAAAGAGGGTCTGAGGGCTCGATTGAGGTGGGCAGGTCTTGGGGCGTGACAACACAATCGTTTCATAGCCCCCAATGCTAAGCAATGCCAAGATTACTAGCATTGTGGATCAGGGGGCAGAGCCACAATGTGATTCTATGCAAATTGTATCATCAGATGTCTGTAACGCCTACTTCACTAAGGAAGTGCTTGACCGCCACAGGGTGGCCCCAAACCCGAGAGATTTGTCCCCCTTTCCAGGTGGCTTTGAGCCCTGTATTTCAACTCCCTTCCACAAAAAAAGTGAGGTGTTGAAATCCTATTTAGGGAAGACTTTCCTATTTCTATTCTCTCAGAAGTATATGATCCTGATGGGCACTTTGTGATTTTGGATATAGAAGTATTTAATGTGCGCTACATCCTTGTTAACGTGTACGCCTCAAATGTTGGTACACATTCCTTCTTTCAGGACCTTACCCATGTTCTTCAGAGTAGGCTTAATTTTCCTTTTGTTTAAGGGGGGATTTCAATAGTGTATGATCCTTTACTAGATAAGTAACCTCCTGCATTATGGCAACTGACCACTCAATGGAGATCTCTCCGTCCCCTTAAAACAAGTTTGTTTTTCGAACCCCTGGAGAGAGTTGAATCCTACTGACAGAACATACACTCACCACTCCATGGACCATAGATCCTTTTCCCGTATAGATGGCCTATTGGTCTCAGATGATTTGGTCACTCACTTATTTTCAGTAGACATTCATAATATTTTTATCTTGGACCATACCCACTTTCTATAGCCTCTACACATCCTCACCTTTATTACACAGGTCACATTTGGTGAATTCTCCATTATCTGGCTAAGTCAGATGATTACAAGTTGTATTTGGTATACTGTATCACTGGACAAATTATGTGGATGACAAGTTGGCACATTGGGATAATCCTGTTCTCTTTTGGGATGCCTCTGAGGCAGTTATGTGGCCCATATCTTAAGTCACAGGTTCTCAAACTCGGTCCTCAGGACCCCACACAGTGCATGTTTTCCAGATCTCCTCATAGAATCACATATTAAATAATTAGCTCCACCTAGCTCTTTTAAAATGTCAGTGAGTAATGAACACACCTGTGCTCCTGCTGGGTGACCTGGAAAACGTAAACTGTGTGGGGTCCTGAGGACCAAGTTTGAGAACCTCTGTCTTAAGTTATGTAATTTGCAAAAAGAAGGAGGCGGAAGCCACCTATAAATCCCTACAGTCTGCAGTGTCAGAGAAATTTCAGGCTTATTCTGCTAACTCCACTTGATGAGGCTTTAACGACCTACAAACAAACCCAGCAATTTCTGGAAATTTATTTAGTAACGCAGACAAAAAGGGACATGGAATTTGTTAGAAACAAATATCAACCTGGGAAGTTGCTGGCTTTAATGTCCAAGCCTCCTACACAATGTAGCTTCACCTTGCGACTTCACGCTACAGCACAAATTTTGACTAAATCCCTGGATATTGCCACCCAATTCATTCAATTCAAGTATATTTTGAGAATGTATTTAAATCCTCACCTATTGACTCTGATCTACAAGTGCAACTTAATGAGGCTGACTTACCTCAACTAACCTCGTTTCAGCAAAACGCTGTAGCAAGGGATTTAACAATAGAGGAAATGAACGCAGCAGTTACTAGCCTTACTCCTCATAAATCACCTGGTCCTGATGGTTTTTCTGGGGAATATTATTATTACATTCATATTACTCCATCTCTACTTGAATTATTCAAGGCCATCTACAAACTGGGTTCCCCATACCTTTCCTTTAATGAAGCACATATGACACATCTTCCAAAACCTGATAAGGACCCTAGTTTATTGTCTACCTATAGACCTATTAGTTTCTTAAATGTAGATTATAAACTTTAAGCCATAATCATGGCCACGAAACTCCAGACGATACTTCCCTCGATCCTGACCATCCATTAGTTGGGTTTCGTGAAGGCGCGTCATGCTGTAAAAGGTATAAGAAGTGCACCTGCAGCTGTGGTAGCTTTTCATGTTTTCCTATGCACCAAATGTGCTACTCAGCTTAGATGCTCATGAAGCATTTAATGTAGTGTTATTGCCTGTTAAGGGTATTTGAGATACAGGAATTTGAGACAGATTTTGTCAATTTGATACGTTATTTTTTACCAAAACAGTCTACCTCCCTGCTGGTTAACATATTGATAGGGGCTCATTTTAATCTGGAGTGAGACACACTTTGGTTGTTCCCTTTCTCCTTTAGTATTTAATCTGGCATTGGACCCCCTGTTAATACTGCTTCGAGACTAGCCACCATTTCAGGGTATTACAATTGGCCGATAAAACACAACCAATACATATTTAGAGCGGGGCTTTTTGGGAGACACTACTCTGGCTTGCTTGCTCCACCAACATGACCAGGAGATACTAGAAATGATTAAAGCCAATCCACTCCTGTGGACAACATGGAAACTTTGGCATATTCTGCACCATAAAGATTGTCTAAACGCTTTTCATTCTTTACATTTACCCCTCATTCACAATCCCATTGATTGGCTGCTCACCCCTTCACTATTTGGAGGGTGGCAGGGATAAACACACTTCGAGCTTCGGTAACGGTGCAAAACAAGAGCCCCATGACGTATATTCAGAAGTTTCCCATATGTGTGAGACATTTAGACTGTACCCTCTAGCGTTCCTCCAGTTCCAATTGTACATGAACTGCGACAAGAATCACATAGACCGGGTAAAATCCATCAGTAGCTTTATTGCTTCACCACAGGCAGGTTTTGGTGGTTTCGCAGGCAAGATGTTACACAGTCTTCCAAACAGCAATATTTCTTCAGTGGACTCACAGGTCCAGGACCCCTAACACTAGTCACCCCCCGGCCTATAAGCTGGGCAACTATTTCACAGTCAGGCTGTTTCCCCAGTTTCTCTGCAGTTCTTAAACCAGCCTTACTCAGGTGTCTGTAATCAGCTGCCTTCTAGATTCTGATTGAGGCAACACCTGAACTGGACATGACACATTCCTAATGCATTTGCTCTACCAAACCTGGGAGATCTGGATATTCCACATTTACCTCATGTGGAATTATGCTGAGACAGAACCATGTAATAAGACATTTCTCAATTGGTGATTGGGATAGTCCACTCAATAAACTGCTTCTACAGCCTCCCCCCAAGCATAAAGCTATATCAATCTGTTACACTTTTCTTCGATATCCTGGATCATTCCAAGATGTTGGGGTGGATGACTAATTAGGTGACATTTTCCCTCTTAAGACTTCCCAACAATGGACTTCACCCTTATGTTTCACATAAGGCATTTCCGCTTAGTATTTTTTTACATCAATTTATGTAATCTCGTTGTTATAAATAAAAATAGCATGGAACTCATATTGACTAACTGCCTGTTTGGAATGCAAGTACATAGTCATGTTTACTGCTTTCGCCCAAGGAAAGACACAACTTATATCCACTACCGGGGTAATATGACAGGTGGCATTATTCTTTAATAAAGATTTCTACCCAAAACAATAAATGTAGTTTTTGATAGATTAAGTGATCTAATACAAAAAAAAATAAACTCTACTTAACCCAGATAGCATTGTAAATGTCTATGCAACATACCAGTTGGGCTGAACATGTGTCAATGTCCCTCTTTCCATTAGCTTCCCAATGACATGATTGAGAAGTTCATAGGGAATGGTTATAGGTGAGAGACTTGCAGTGTGGGAGTGCTGTGATCATTGATGACGCTGGTGAATGGCGCATGCAAAACAAATACAAGTTGTTTTTTTTTTACAGTTGCTCATTGAACTCCAACTACATTGTTAACTCCATTTTTAGTTTGAAATGGGTACAGAATATCCCAAACTGCACATAATGACATCAGTTGCAAGGGAATCTACACATGATAAGGAGAATCTAGGAGTGTTGACATCGGTGACCACAGACAATATATTCCTAGTAATTATGGCCTTTTTGTGGGTGACATGACTTGAAAAGGGGAATGGTCCAACATTTGGCAATGCAACAGAGTGAAATGTTAGATTGATATGTTAAAGTGTGGTGTGCCAAATACAGCACCCAAAAAACCCCCCACTAAATATATCTATACAGTATGGGTTGGTGGGTGGCCAAGGTAATCCCTACTGTGCCCCTATGAGTCAGAGCCTCAACCTCCACTGAGCAGGGCCCAGGGCACCACCACCGTATTACTCGTTACCATCGAACAGGTCACATGTTCCGTGACACAACCATCTGGCCCACTAGTTAAATGTGTTATGTATGCACACTGGCCACACAAGACCACAACAGTCAGGAATTGAAGGAAATACATCAGCATGATCAGATCATCAGTGAGTTCAAAAGGGGGAAAGAGCCTGCCATTCTGACTGATAAGGAGAACAGACTGTTGGGGGTACAGAGTTAAGTGTTAGTGAGCATTGTATAACAATGTGAACTAGGGGTGCTGTGTGGCATACATAATGTAAACTGGATGTGCTAAGTGGCATCAGGCGTGCCGATAGCTGTGCTGGGTAAAGGGGATGTGGCAACTCCCTCTTGTGAGAAAAAGCATTTTTTTGCAGCACCGTTGCGCGCTGGGGAGGGGGGCGCTGTGACCCCCTCAACATGATGCATAGCCAGTGGGGGCGGTATCAGTGTGATCGTTCCCCCCACAGGCATAGGAGACTGCTGTGGCACGAGCAGTATCCCAGTGTGTGTGCTGGGCTGCTGTGATGTAAGAGGGGGGGGTGGCGCCGAGTTCGCAAGCCTTGTTGCACGCAGTGAGTACTTAGGCTGCGTATCTCGTCTCAGTGGCTAATTTATGCACACCCATGCAAGGGCATTAAAACAGAGGGCATTGCGTTTCTCTGACCACTCCCCTGTCACCACCCCCAACCACTCACAGCCTGTCACTCACTGCGATGGCTTTCATTCTGCTTGAGTGATCGCAAAGCAATCACAATGCTAACACACACACGCGCACGTGTAATATGTACCATCGATCGTCTGTGTACGCTGTTGCAATTGCGGTCCATGCTGAATCAAGGCCCAATGTTTTACATAATATAAACTGGGTCACTGCTGTATAATATGAAATTGGGGCACTTTTGCAAAAATCAAAATGGTGCATAATATGAACTGGAGACACTACATGACATGCATAATGTAAGATGATGGCACTGTGTGGCATACATAATATAAAATTAGGGCACCGTGTAGCATAATGTGAACTGGAAGAAATTTTGTTACACTATACTGTACTGCACCAAAAAGTTATATACAGTATGAAGTTGTCACTTCAATCAAAATCATGATCTTCACAACAACAAATAATAATTTTACGGCCATATCTATCCTCCAACTTTTATGGAAGAGTATATTATGTACGTGTGTAATAAAGTAAACCCAACAAGAGAAAGACTGATAACATATGACACTCTGGTCCTTAACTGATGTGGACATATGGGATGCGAATGCAGCCAGCTGTACTTCATCTGACAAGGTGCAACCGCACCGCCCGCTGTGTTTTTGAAAAGGAAATTTGTTCTACACAATGAATCTCCTCTGACTCCCTGCGGACCTGGCAATTTCTGACCAGTTTTGCTGGAAAAATCATCAGTTAAGTGATTAAGTTAAAAGATATACAGTACATTGTATTAATTATAATACAAAAAGTAAATATTTTTATTCATCTTTATACATTTTGCTTATCCTACAATACATCCTGAACTGTATTCCTATCTTTATTTTGTAGTTATTCATCCCCAATCGGTGCATTGGACCTCATTCAGAGTTGGTCGAAGCGGCCACACGGTTGTACGGGAAAAGGGGCCGGATATGCAAATGATTCCCTCGCAAGTTGCGTCCCTAAGTTCAGATCGGTAGTTGGCTGACCAAGGGGAGGAAGCGGCCGGAAGACAAAAAAATACGCCCCCTTCTCGTACGCATTACTCGTCATCTCCCATAAAACGCCGTTCACATAATTAGGCACGCCTGCGTTCGGATCTCCACTCCCCCGTTTTCAAGCACCTTCCCGTTACCACTCACAACCGTCTCAATCTGTCACTCAAACTACGGACCTGGCTGTGTTCAAGGAGAAAGAAATTTCTGATCGGAGTGTCTAGTTTGCGCATTGCGAACTTTACGCATGCGCAGTATAGCGAACATCGATGGCGTACGACCGTGCGGCCGCTTCAACTGACTCTGGGGTCGTTTGTGTGGCATAATGTGAACTAACAATGTCTTGCATAATATGAAACGAGGCACTGTGTGGCATAGTATTTAATCTCCAGGACCTACCCAAACAGCTCCAAGTGACAGGCCCAGTTAGCCTCTATTTACTCAGGCACCTGACACAAGTAACATCAATCAGGGAATTAAGCTGTGTACACATGATACAATATATCGCCTGCGACGAATCAGAACGATGACTTGGGTGGTTGCATCTTCCCATCAGATTTGCTGCACATCAGATGGGACGATGCCACGGATGATGTGATATAGTTAAATTAGATATCGCACAGTCATACAGTGGATCGTGCAGTGAGTATAATGATGCCATATATCATAACAATCACATTGCCGCTGGGTTGTCCAGGTTTGTACCTACCTTTACCAATACATAGCACAATCAATCAGCATAGTCTGCAGTGTATCTTGTTTCCCTGTTTAGGCTTACTCCTTTATGATGTTTAATAAAAGTTTTTTTACAGTATCAAAAGAATGTGGTCAGAATACATAACAAGAAACTATTCGCAATAGGGCAATATGGTAATAACCTTAGGGGAAAAGTTTCTCTGGTCTAGCACTGTGGTTTTGCTCACAAAGATTGTCTGCAATTACATGAAAATATGATGTATGTGTGTCTTCTAACATAGCTCTAACATCACTCTGGCTTACTGGGGGAGGGGGCGCTGACCAGTGACAGAGTTGAAGGTAAGCCGGTTTGTGGAGTGTATCTTTCTTGAATTCATGGTGTACATGCTCTGAAAATAGGCAGACGTAAGTACGGGTGATTCCATGGCATCAGGTCTTATGCCCTAATAGGCGGAACTGGGATGTGACTGGGCATTCTATGTAAGCAGAGTTCAGTGAGAGCATGTTCATGCGAATACATCCAAAGCACGGTATGGTATGGTAATGGCAAGGGAATGCAGGAGACCAAACACTTTAATCATTGCTGAAAAAGGTCCATGCAAATTGCAGAATGTGCATTATGTGGCATCATATAGACCAGTGGTCGCCAACCCGTCGCTAAAAACCTGGTAGCTTGGGGCCGCAATCCTGGTAGCTCGTCTTACGGCGGTAGCACACTTTACTGCAGTAGCCTGATGGTGCACAAGCCGTGCATAGGGTGTTTATGTCATCCACGGACACTGCCAGCAGCCTCGCCGCTGACTGCATTAAGAGACGTCCTGACTAGGCACTTGTTTGGAGGACCTGGCCATCCACTGTCACGTCTGCACAATTCATCCAGCAGCCTCCCGCTACCCGCTGACAGCTTTCCACAGGCATCAGAGGTAGAGATCAGGACTTTGAAAGGGGGTGTGGGACTTGGCCATCCACTGTCCCGACTGCACAAACCATTCATAAGCCCCCTGCTCCGGCTAATAAATGCATTGTTTTTCTATGAAAAATGTGGTTATTAGCCTGAATTTAGTTTTAAAAATAAAATGTAGCTCTTCAAGATGTCTAATTTTCCTCAAGTAGATCCCACCCCAATTAAGACCACTGATATAGACCATCTGAGAAGCACATGTTCCTCAATGTATTATTGTCATGAATCAAAAATACATAAAAGATACCTTAATGGTTGTTTGATTTAAATTAAGTACACTCCATTATATAGTTGGCTTTTTCTAGGTTATAACAAAGCTGTGAGCACAGACGTTTATCATCCATATAAATGCTATTTGTGTTCAACCATTTTCTTCACTCTTTTCACAACAGGTTTTGTTTTAATGATTTTAATGTAGAAGACTTTTGAACAAATCATTTAGATAAAGTCACCGGGGGATAATGAAATAGGCCTGTACTGTATCTTCAAAACATTGGATGTAAGCATAGGTCCCAGAACAGGGGGGACAGGTGGTGGATCGCCTCACCATGTTAGAGGTGCCAGTGGAGCGGTAGACGGTCAGGTCGGTGGATTATAAAAATAGGCTGCGCGGCCCCTGCACTTACAGTTTTTCTGCAAAGTAAATGCTCTAGATAAATTTGGGGAGTATGAAAATGCCTGTAAGAGCCATTTTAAGTCACTTTTAAAAAAGTGTAAACAAAACACCTGTAACTCCCACCTGCAAGCTTAAAAACTTCTGTCCCATTCATACAGCACTCCGTATACCTGTCCAACGGAATTGGTATGAAATCCCCCCTCTAAGTGCCTAACCCTAACCACCCCCTTCCCCGCTGCCTAAACCTAAGTCCCCCCCCCCGGGGTGCCTAACCCTAGCCCTCCCTCCCCCTAGCCTAACCCTCCCGGGGGGGTGCCTAACCCCAAGTCCCCCCCGGGAGCACTAAACCTAACCCTCCCCCCCCCGCGGCTGTCCGCTTGCGGCGCCAGGCATCACTACGATCGGGATGCCGGGCGCCGGTCTCCCTGCATCGGGGAAATGCCGGGCGTCTACATCTAGATGCCCGGCATTTCACCCTTGCCGGGATGTGACAGTCGGGAAGCCGGCTGCCGGTATTTAGGCAGTCGGCTGCCCGATTGCATACCCTGTCCAACATCTTGTAACCCATTATTCTGCATTTTGCAGATTTTCACCGGAAAAATAACTTCATTATTGGCCAAATTTAGCTAATTAAAAATGTCTAAGTACTAATTAATCATTAAGGAGGGTGTCCTAATGGTTCTGAACCAAGTGTCCACATTTGTACATTAAATTAGCAGACGATATAACCGAATAGCTTCAAATTTGCGTCTCCCGTAAAAAGTCACATTTACACCAGTTAATAGTTATAGTGGATAATTGAATTCGGCCATAATCATCTAATCACCAAATAAATTTCTTCTTCAGTTGAAGTATCATTAATAGATCAACTCTATTGATTCTTTAACAATGTATTCATATTATGTATGTCTATAATAACTAAAATGTAAAAATATAAATATATATATTTGTGTGTCTTTAAAACAAAAGAACAAACCCATTAACTATAAGGAGGGGGGGAAATACAGGGCCTACTGTACAGGACATATTGCATTTGATACCCAGAGGAGCATGTTTACTGCCCAAAGCCGACCAACCTGTTAGAAAATCTATTATAAGTGAACCTATAGGATATGGCTGGTTGGGTACAGAATACCGGCGGTCAGAATCCATACGGTTAGCATAGCAACACTTGTTGGTCGGTATGCTAATCCTCTCCCTAACCTAACCCGATGCCTGACCCTAACCTCCCTCCCCAGTGTCTAAACCTAATCTCCCCCCTACACCTAACCTAATCCTCCCCCCAACCCCGCTACCTACCTTTGGTAGTCCGACGGTCTGCATCCCGACCGCCGGGATACCGAACGTATCCAGATATGACAAATTATATGCTTTACCATTAGTGGTCTCTAGTGTGTGCAAACACCTGCCATTGCAATATGTTCTGTAACTAATGTACCAGATTAGGATCACAGAGTCACCGTGTATTCTGGCTATGCCAGGGCTACCATGTTTTCTAGTATTCCTAAAACAGGCATGGTGTTTGGCAGTGGAAATCTTTAATACTTACATTCCTTGTATACATTCTACAGCCACATCTGCATGAGCAGCATTAGTAGGAAAAGAAACCCACAAAATATCTTCTTTACTTTACTAGCTACACAATGGTCTCCCAGGCTGGGAGTCTTGGTAAATACCAGCCCTCTCAAAGTAATTTTCTCCATATCTGCACTTTCATCATGAGGAAGTCATAAGGTCCAGATCACAAGCAGCAGAAAGCAGAGATGTCCAGCACCCTTGTGTACATACTACCATGACACCTCTGAACAGCTCTTTTCATGGGAGCCTGCACTTGAAAAGTATCTTAATCACCTAGTGTCTTATTGTAGTAGTATTTTATATCCCTTTTCCACCAAAATGCTGGATCTGACATGGGTTTTCAAACACAGTTCCAACCCGTTTCACAGCCGGATCAGACCCCTTTCACACTGCACCTTGGACCTGGGTTATTCTCGGGTAGACACCGTTCACGCTGAACACTGTCTGCCCTGCAAAACTTGTGTATTACATCAGAAATTTAAATTTTTCAGGCTCACAAAGATGAGGTCATAAAATGTGGGTGGTGACAAACTCTATGCGCACCAGAATCTCCAATCAGAGGCTTTTTGACTGACCCAGGTCGGATAGCTTGGCTCGCACTGTTCACACCGCACAGTTACCCAGGACCGCATCATGTTCAACCCTGGTAGCTCGAGTTGACTTTTTCACACCAAACCTCGACCCAGGTTTCCCTGGCAATAACCCGGGTTATAAGTTTGGTGGCAAATGGTTATTATTGTACTAGTGTCTTATAGTACTAGGTTTGAGAGAGAGGATGAATGGAGTACATTCTTTACTGATATTTATTTTATACTGCCCCTCTGTGATTGTGTGCAGGCATTATGTAACTTGCTGACATCGGTAATAAGAAAACAACACATTCATAAAGGATTTTTATTATAAAACATGATTTTGACCTTGTATGAACCTTCAGTGTATATTTTGTTAGTTTGTGATAAGACCAATTTATGATAGACATGACATTTGATTTTCAACTTTTTGTCTTTCCATCAGTACCATGATGTACTACAGGAATCTACAAGCATATCTGATAACTAGTCAGAGAAACATGTTTACAGCACTTTGTATCTATAATGCATCTCCTTAGCATTTGGTACAAAACACTTAACGGGGAAATGTGATTCCAGTATAACACAATCTACTTTCCAAGGCATCTTTAATATATCTTTTTTTTTAATAGAAATGAGGTTTAATTAATTTAAATTTTATTGCCATAAAACCTCTCTAGTGTGCATCTGTACAAAATTCATGTTTCCTTAGCAGAAAACTGATCTTAAAATGTGTTTTTTCCCCCAAAAATACAATTCTTATTATACACGCTATACAAACTTGAAACATTAATGCTGGTTTTGTAGCAATGATAAAATAAAGTAAAAAAATTATGTCCATACACGGTACCCGCATCAATGTTGGAAGGATTTTTCACTTCTCGATGCAGAAGTATTTAACAGATAACCGCAAGAAACAATACATTCTGTACCTTCATAACACCACAACATTCAACTTCAACCACACCAGACTGCGTTTCACTTGCAGTGGCGCTCAGAACAGAGACTCAGAATACTTTTGTGGTAAATATTAAACATCATCTGCAGCAAGAGCAGGGATATTCATTCTAGGCCGGGTAAAAAATGCCATTTTCTCTCTGGAAAGGAAAAAAAAACAAAAAAACAGTGCATTGGAATTTTCTTTTAGATATACACATAGCAGAACTGCATAAGACTAATTTTACAAGATACTGTACAATACAAAATTCACTGTTAAAAAATAAAACCTACTGTAACAGCCTGCATCCAGGTGTGTGGGAGCTCTACATTTTGTAAGCTCATTTTGTGGGTATGGGAGCTCTGCATTTTGTAAGATCAGTTTGGTTTAGAATACTTAGAATTACAAACAATATTATAAGTATTCTTTTCTAAATACATCACAGTATTACCACAGAATTGTACTGTAAGAGGAGAAGTTAATGAAACTGCAAGAGACAAGTCAGCCACATGGATGAAGTTAAGTTATACAAAGAAACTAGGGACTGCTCGCAATGTTTTTGCTTGAATTACCCCAGCTTACAGTGAACCTATCAACATAAATTTACATTTTTGATTTCATATGACACTGAACCTGAATCAAGCATCATGGAAGCAGTGCTGTCCTAGACCTTCAGGAGTCCTAGGTAAAACATCAGAAGGTATCTCATTTCCCGCACAGTAAGCACTTGTATTAATGCAGATAGGAGAGGACTGTGGGAAAGGGACCAGGGGGTATATTTACGAAAGTGCAGGTTTACAAAAGTGGAGATGTTGCGCATAGAAACCAATCAGATTCTAGCTATCATTTTATAGAAGTTACTAGATAAATGACAAGTAGAATCTGATTGGTTTATATGGGCAAGATCTCTACTTTTGCAAATCTGCACTTTAGTTTATATACCCCCAGGAATCCATTGAACAGGTGCCAGCCCATACAGGATATCTCCTAACATTATGTACCTAGCGGTTCTAAAGCACTAGACCATCCCCAATCACCTTCCTTTATCTAAATAAAGACCAAACAGTTAAAAGTTGAGACACAAAATGGGCCCGACACTCTATATTCACACCTGGGGGTATATTTACTAAACTAAAGCTCAATTGTGTATTCTGTTTGATTTGCCATTTGAGTTTGGTTCGATTTCCATTCGATTTTGATATTGGAGATTTACTAAAGCCAAAATCGAATGTCAAATCGAACTGAAAACGGAATTTCACTCAAAATCGAATATAGGCAAAACATCAATGTTTTCCCAAAGTCGAATATAGGATCCCTTAATTCACTAACATTTGGTGAATAGAATAATGAGAGACATTCAATTTGAGCTTTTAAACACCATTCTATTGGCTGGAAATTGATTGTGATGTCTTTAAAAGTTCCCAAAAGCATGTGGGGCAGTCTGGCTGTAGGAATAATGGCTGTTCAAGGCTATGCCATGCTGTGCACCTACCTGCGGTATGCAAATCACCACCTGACTGAGAGAACCCAGGAGCATTAATCAGAGCAACTTCAGCAGCTTCATGAGGTACCCCGCAACCTACGTAGGCCTAGGTTCTTTCACCGTCGGATAAACCTCAAGGCTTGTCTGCTGGTGAGGCCATACACATGTTCCGCCTCTCACGTTCCAACATCATGATGCTGTATGACCTCATCAAGACTCAACTTGAGCCAGACACTGCACGGTCACATCCCATGCTTTGCATTTTTTTTGCTACTGGCTCCTTTCAGCCAGTTTCAGGTAGAGTGCTAGGTATTTCCCAGCCTACCTTTAGCAGGCACCTGACCCAAGTCATTTCACTGATCCCCCTCTGCAACACCTACATCTGCTTTCCCAGCCAGGAGTCACACTGGCACAAACTTAAGGTAGTTTTCTATAGTCTCTTAGGCATGCCTAATGTTCTGAGAGCTGCAGATTGCACACACATTGGGCTGAGACCCTCTAGGAATACTGCATATGTCTATACCAATAGATATTATACATATACCATGAATATGTAGACGGTCTGTAATGCAAAACTAAAAATCATGAATGTTGTGAGTGGCTATCCTGGTTCGTGCCATGATGCCTATATCCTATGAAATTCATCCCTCTGCAAAATTTGAGACGGACCAAATGTCAGAGGGATGGTTGTTGGGTAAGTTACCTGTATGTGTTAATTAAGCAGCTTCTACTACATGTTACTATATTAGTCTAATTATCTTGTTTTTCCCCCCAAACAGGTGATTTAGGCTATGACCATTACTCCTGGCTTGTTACTCCATTGTAAGATCCGCAAACTCCTGCTGAGCATAAATATGAGGAGGCACATATAGCCACCCGATCCGTGATAGAAAGGACCTTTGGGCTATTAAAAACAAGGTTCAGGTGTATTGACAAATCAGGAGGCATATTACATCATCCTGCAAAATTGCCCAATATTGTGCTCACTTTCACTTCTCTACACTTGTGCATCTTTCCACTTTTTTCCCCTGTTAATTATTGTACATGTGATACATTTCACTTCTCTACACTTGTGCATCTTTCCACTTTTTTCCCCTGTTAATTATTGTACATGTGATACATTTGGACCAATAGGATGTAATGAGGAAGATGAGTTCGATTTTGCATTTGATTTTAATGGGGATTTGAGGTTTGATTTAGGAAAGAATTTCATGAACTGAACACAAAATCCCTTCTTAAAATTGACCAAAATCAAACTCGATTTGAAAATTGAATGCAAAATCAGATATTAGTAAATAAGGGATTTGCTAAGGGATTTTGCAGTTCAAATTAAATTTGATTTCAGTTGATTTTATAGATTCATAAAATCGAATACCAAATCGAACTTTAGTAAAATTACTCCTGGTATGGTCTGGCTGGAACACAGCAAGATCCCTGTGATCATGAACAATAATTAGTGAGACATGTAGTGGAAAGAGTGCTATATGAGTAAAAGGCTGCTCCCAGCAACAGTATACCTCATTCACTCACAGGTCATATTCATTTTAGCGGAGTGGGACGTGCCCAGTCTCCTACTGCTACACAATTAAAAGGTGCTCTCAGAAGGACTACATCTGATTATTAGGATTTCTGAGCACTGGTCTCTTTTTAATAGTTCACTATTTGACATAAACGTTTTGCATCAATTAGCTGTTCCCACTATACGTGTACCCTTCATTTCACACATCTGTACACATAGGTGTAGCACCAGAGGCGGGCTGGGAGGTGGGGTCCCTACTGCCCCCTGGGCCGGCATTTGGGGCCACACAAGCCAGGCAAAAATTGCTCCCTGACTCAATCGGAATGGCCGGCCAGCAGTGATCCCAAATACGTGCTATAGCGCATATCAGGGGCAGGCTGGGCCAGGGGACAGAGTGACAGATGCATCACTGGCCGGACCCATTTTTAGCACCTTGAGCCGGCCGCTGTTATCGCCTTGGGCTGCGTGTGCAGTCTCTCTTCTCCCCTGCCTGCTTTCTGAGTACAGTGTAGCCATTGCCTAGAGCGTCAGCCTGTTTCGGAATAACCAGCAAGGTGCCTGCTGCGAATGAGGATGAGAATGCCGCAGCGTACCTGGCCCCAGCAGTCCTGGCTTTCTGCTTCTAATCCCCGCCTCCCCTCTACCCCTAATACGAAGTGTCACCTAGCCGGACTTGTCCCTGGCTCCTCACCTCCTATTCCCGACACCGGCTCCCCTCCCCGAATCCTCCTGTCACCGACTCCTCACCTCCTAATCCTCTTCCTTACCTCCTACTCCTTTCCCCAACTTCCCACCTCCTACTCCTGTTCCCGGCTCCCCGCCTCCTACCCGTTACCGGCTCAGCACCTCCTACTCCTTTTCCAGGCTACCCACCTCCTACTCCTGTTCCCGGCTCCCCACCTCCTACTCCTGTCCCCAGCTGCCCACCTCCTACTTCTGTTCCCGGCTCCCCGCCTCCTACACCTGTTACCGGCTCACCACCTCCTACTCCTGTTCCAGGCTACCCACCTCCTACTCCTGTCCCCAGCTCCCCACCTCCTACTCCTGGCCCTGCAGCATCAGCGCAGCCACCCACATCCAGCTCCCACAGAATAAAAGGACAAGAATGCACAGCTAGACGCAGAGAATTCCTTGAGCATTTTAGTTCAAAGGTAAGAGAACAATTTTATTGCCATTTTTTAAAAATGTATTTACTGGTTCGTGGTTTTTCATAAAATTATGCTGAAACTATAGTTTCTGCATAATTGTATGCATCACCGCTATGTAAGAACAGTCTAATGCAGAAGATTTCACAGAAATCTCCTGCAGAAGGCTAACTATCGCTGCAAATTGCAGTCCCCATTATTGTCAATGGGGACTGCAGTCTGACCTCTAGGTACAAAACTGATGCTATTGGGGGTATCAAGCTGGGCATTCTAGGGGTATGTGTGGTGGCATGTGAGGAGGTCTGAGGGGAATATGGGGAGCTCTTAAGCATAAATTATGATTTAACTATGCTATTGAGGAAGCTGTATGCTCTCCACAGCGAAACGCGTCTAGCACCCCATTGACGTTGCCACATCCGACTGAGAACCTCATTGTGGATTTCCGGACCGGCACTCCTTATTGCATTCCAGCTGCATCATTCCATCTCCTTACCATCTGTGGGTCAACTACCTACTCGTTAGGATGTGATTATGCTTCAACAAAGCTGGTAAATATACATTCACAGAGCTGGACATTATTCCGGATTCTACTATTGAGGACCAATTATTGTGTATCAGTAAAAGGCCATTTGGACTAAGGGGTCTATTTACTAAGCAGTGTTAGGAGACAGAGTGAAAAGTGATAAGAAAGTGATAAGGTGCCAGCCAATCAGCTCCCAACTGTCATTTTTCAAACACAGCCTGTGAGATGACAGTAGGGAGCTGATTGGCGGGCACCTTATCACTTTCTTATCACATTTCACTCTGTCTCCTAACACTGCTTAGTAAATAGACCCCTAAGACTCTTAATATTTACGAATTTTTCATAATTTTTTTCTACTTGAATTTTTAGATTTTATTTTTTGATCTTATGCATTATATATGTCCTATGTTGTGAAATGCAACAATAAATGAATATCTTTTACTCTCAATCAAGCCGTATATAGTCCTAATCTTAACCATTTATCATCTGCAAGTATATTGTATTATCACATGTATATTTATTTGTGATTTGTAGAGACACATGATTTATAGACTACCGAATTTAATAGACACACTATCTCTGTTAACACAGGAACCCCAGCGCAGGTTCTTTCATTTATCCAATTTTTTTTAAAGTGGCGGGTCCCTGGAACCCACATATTTTGTCGCTCAACGTGATCACTCCTGCATCACCACTTAAAACTTATTTTTACATTATATATCACTTTGTTTGTTTTTGATCTATGTATTTTTTCACACATTTATTCTTGTAAACACTCTTAACACTGAGTAGCTGCCTTCACACACCTGATAATCTGTAACACTCCACTGCTATTTTTCACCAGTGTGATGCCCTGGGGTGGTTTTTGGCTGGGCTGGTTTGGGGCCCCAGATGCACTATGCTTTTTTGAATCATGGCACCCTAGAGTATCAGCATTATTGTCATGGCACCCCTAAGACAAAAGTTTGGTATTCAGAAAATATGTAGTGAAGTAAATTGTGCTAACCTATCATCCTTAGGTTCAGTTATGTGGCGGTGGACAGGTTTGAGCTTCTTTTTGTCCACATATTTACATTAAATAATTTAATTTGGTACTTGACCACCAACCTGAGGCATCCCTGCAAGTGTCCTGAGGCACCCCAGGGTGCCACGGCGCACAGTTTTGGAACCACTGATATAAGAGGTTGTTAGCATATATTAGATCAAAAATATGGGCCTGAATGGTGTAGATTGAGCGCTAATATATATTAATGTTATATTTAATATATAACTATGACGGTAAGTGGATGGAAGCAGGAATAGGAGTGGCAAAAAGATAAAGGATGAGAAGAACATGAAAAGATAAAACCAGAAAACCAAAAAAATAAAATAAATATAAAATAAAAACCATAAAAGTAAATAGAATAAATGGGATAAACGAAATACAATGAAATAAAAAACTCCAGCACTAATGTTTATGCTCTTTTCCAAAAATGTGGGCTATAGTCAGAATCAAAAACGGTAAACTATCCCTATTACTCATCCTAACTGGTCCGGGTTTTTCAGACTGACGCTGCAGTCCTCCCTGTGCCGGCTGAGTTATTCGATGTTGCATGTAGTGTGGTTGCGACAGCTGTAGATGACGTCAGAGACCACGTTTCGTAGTGTATGGCTAATTTTTCTTTTCCTTGAAAAAGTAGCCAAGAGCTACGAAACGAGTTGGACACATCCAGGCAAGTTGAATACAAAGCAGAATCACGCTACGAACACCTGAGTGGGACACGGCCTCTGACGCACTGCACGCGGCATCGCAGAACTCAGCCGGCACGAGGACTGCAGCGTCAGTCTGAAAAACCCGGACCAGGTAGGGCGAGTGATAGGGATATTTTGCTGCTTTTGATTCTGACTATAGCCCACATTTTTGGAAAAGAGCGTAAACATTAGTGCAGGGGTTTTTTATTTCATTTATTCTATTTACTTTTATGGTTTTTATTTTTATTTCATATTTATTTTTATAATTTTTTTGTTTTTTATCTGGTTTTATCTTTTCATGTTCTTCTCATCCTTTATCTTATTGTCACTCCTATTCCTGCTTCCATCCACTTACCATCATATTTATACAATAAATATAACATTAATACATATTAGCGCTCAATCTACACCAGTCAGCTAACTATTATTTATTGAGCAGCTCTGTCAGGGCCGGATTAAGGTCTGTGGGGGCCCCTATATACCACAGTTTCTCGTCACCCTAGGAACATTTTTTTTTTTTCCTTTTTATTCACCTCAATAGTAATGCCCCTCTTGCAATGCCCACTGTAGCAGTTCCCCTTATGCAGTGCCCCCAGTAATGGTCCCCCATATGCAGTGCCCACTGTAGTAGTCCCCCCTATGCAGTGCCACCTGTAGTAATGCCCCTTATGCAGTGCCCCCAGTAGTGGTCCCCCTATGCAGTGCCCCTTATATAATGCCCCCAGTAGTGGTCCTTATATAGTGCCCCAGACCCAGTAGTGGTCCCCCCCTATGCAGTGCCCCTTATATAATGCCCCAGTAGTGATCCCCCTATACAGTCCCCCGGTAGTGCCCCCAGACCCAGTAGTGGTCCCCCCCTATGCAGTGCCCCTTACATAGTGCCCCCTGTAGTAGTCCCCGCCTATGCATTTCCCCCAGTAGTAGTCCCCCTATACAGTGCTCCCAGTAGTAGCCCCCCTATGCACTGACCCTAGTAGCGCCCCCCAGTGCCCCCATGAAGCACCCCCCTATGCAGTGCCCTCTGTAACAGTCCCCCTATGCAGTACCCCCTGTAACGGCCCCCCCTATGCAGTGCCCCTTACACACACACAAAAAAATCACAACTTACCTGAATCCCCGCTCCTGACGCGACAGCCGCAGTCAGCTCCGAGTCTCGGCTCTTCTCTTTCACTATGGGAGCATAGCGTCATGACGTCTCTCCCATCACATGCTGCGGCGGGAGCCGGAAGGCGGAGCCCATGAGTGAGCTCCAGTCGGCTCCCTCCGTTGTGCAGCAGCCAATGAGAGTCTGTCTGACTCTCATAGGCTGCTGTAACAAACACACAGCTGCCGCCGTCAGTTTAGTGTGGCCACGCTCCCTGCGGTCTACACTACACTAGCGACAGGGACACTAGCGGCAGGTGCAGACAGCGCACCACTGCTATTGGGGGCCCCTCCATGTGTGGGGGCCCAGGGACGACCGCCCCTGTCCCCTTCCCCCTTAATCCGGCCCTGAGCTCTGTAATACTAACCAAGCGCAAAAAAAATCAACAAAAATATGGGCCTGCCTAACACCGTCAAGGTCACCTCTTGTCGGGTAAGTCCCTATCACTTTGAAGCCATTGAGATATTGCAAGAATTGACTACCGGAGCCTTATCGTGTGACGCCGGGGATCGGCAGATGCTTCTGTTGCCATGAGGCCAGCGTACCCAGTCGGTTGATACAGCTTAAGGGGAGGTAGGTTCTTCCCTGGCAGCTGCTCCCCCGATCCAGATCCATCAAAAGGTTTTAGCGCGTCTGGGTTGCTCCTCCTACCCTCCTTGTGTATATGAGACGCTCACAGTCCACTACTAGTGCTATGCTGAAGCAATTTGGTCTCAGGAGGTTTTTGGGTCAGTCAGTCTTGTGGGGTCAGTCTCCCTGTATAACTCTCCCTCGGGTCATGGTATATGGTGCTCTATAGCCTACAGATAGGTCCACATACATCTAGCCTCCTGGCACATAAAACAGCCCTTCTAGTCGCGCCATGCTGTGGCATGACTAGTTAGCGCAGAGCGTCTTTTCGTGCATCTTTACCTTCAAATTCGTCTTATTCGCACGGCTAAAATTCTAAAATGATAGAACCAGCACAGAGGCCTCTGTGCTGGTTTCAGGTAAATCCTGTTTGGCAGGCTTGTCTCCTCAGGACTTTATACAGGATGGTTGGTGTGCTGTCTGTTATAAAGAACCACACCACCAGTCCATCCTACCAACTCCGGTATATGAGACATCTAGGGTGCCTCCTTGTTCCAGGTAATGAGGCAGCTAGTGGAACATTTGGCTACTCCTACACTTCCTCCTTTAATGGGATGCTCACAGCATGCTATGTTTGCCCTTCTATCCATCCTCCCTCTTTGGATGTTTATACCCACTCAGGTCAGAGTTTGGCGGCCGCGCAAAAGCGCTTAAGCGGGCATTACTTTTTTATGTCTGCTCAGCGTGTAGATCCAGATGCATCATGCGCCAGGTTCTTCTCCAGAGTCTAGCTCGGGAGAGGAGCACCATCCTTCTACAGTGGATGTCTTTTTGCAGGATGATGTGCTTGTCTCCTAGAAAGAAGGCTCCAGTATTTAAACACCAGAAAGGAGGGGGGGGGGAAGGGGGAGGGTCAGCTCTCCAAACTGATGGAAGAGACATAGAGTAACCCGGATAAATGGAAACATTAGCATCTTTGCAACCTTTCCCAGCTACTGAATGTACTAAGTGGGAATTCCCTCCTACCGTGGATTCTCAGGCAACACATCTAGTCAGGAACGCTACGCTACGTTGCTTATTCAGTCAGCATCTCCTCTTAAAGATCCTACAGATTATGAAAATTGAAACATGTCTTAAAGCAGTATTTTCATCATATAGAGCTGTTACTTGACCAGCTATGGCTGGGGCTTGGGTGTCCAAGGCTATTGAAGAATGTACGAGTGTATTGGAGCATACTCTACCAAATGCTACCAGAGAACAGCTGACATATCTCCCACATACGGGAATCGACCCCTATTTGGGAAAAGCTGCAATAGATGCTGGCTCCTAGCTTCTAAAGCATCGTCAGGCTCAGCTGTGGCTCGTAGAGCCTTTTTGGTTATGGTCCTGGAAGCAGAGACTGGGTCAAAGAAGGCTCTGGAATCCTTACTTTGCAAATATACTGTTTGGAGCAGAATTAGATAGGATACTCTGGCAGCGTCAAATTCTGCAGGTCTGCCATCAACCGCTACATTAAAGAAAAAAGGGGGAAAAAAGTGGGTGCTATTTGTTGGTAGAATGTAATATGGTTAATTAATTAATTTGTATGCAGCAATTTCAGCTGCCCCCACAAAGTGGATCTCCACCCAAAATGTAAAAACCAAACAAAAGAATAATGGGAGCGCTAGTAAATGGCTGCTGATTTGAAAAATAATTACAATTTATTGCATATATTACAATTAAAACCTATTATATCAATCAAAAATACACAGATGAAAAATGTTCATCATGAAAACCATTGTAATCGTATATATGAAGCATGGATCCAGCTCTATGGTTTAAAAATGTAAAAATACACAGTAAAAAATGTATAAACACAGTATACTCCTTTCTGGTTATGTAAACTCGGAACACATTAAAATGTCAGGCACCGGTCTGGTAGATTAGCGTGTAAGCAGCAAAGCATGAGGTATTTAGGTTAGGTCACAGCCAATTTGCAAGCAGCATTAGTGTACAGTCACAGCCAGTTAGCAAGCAGATAGATAGGTCAGTAGTAGCAAGTTATTGAAGACTTTTACTGTTGTTGATATTTGGTACAATACCATCCAACCCTTTGTATTCGATATCCAGTGGGGTTTGGTGTTGGTGTCCTCACCTCTACCCCTAGGGGGAGGATACTCAATATTGCTGCCAATGCAGGTAGTGTGTTCACTGGACGCTTGGTAGTTAATGTCCGCTGTCTATACCTAGCGATCCAAGGGTGCTGAGAATCTCAGGCAGAGGGACCTCTTCCGGTTTGCGTTCCAAATGTCACCTGACAAGTTTCTCCCCCCATGACACGGTGGTTTCATCAGAGGAGGTTAACATTAAAAGTCTAAGAAGACTTTGCAGGACCACCAAGCAAGCTAAGAGGTCCTGGTTGGCCACACGTCCAGCTTCTAAGCCGGATGGACAAACCCTCTGCCTGATGGGATTGCCCTCCTCCTTAATGGGGCCAGGATGGGAGGCCGACTTCTTTAATTTTTGCGGACTACTTGCATCAAAACAACAGACGTCTGGGTCAGAGAAGTGGTTTTTCAAGGGTATGCACTCACTTTTCGGAGACATCCTCCCCAGAAGTTTTTTGCACTAATTCCTCCATTGGAGTTTATCATGAATTTGGCCCTACAGGAGGCCATTTACTTCCTGCTGCAGGCAGGTGTGATAATCCCGGTCCTGTGGTTCAACAGGGAAAGGATTATTACTCCAATTTATTTCTGGTTCAGAACAAGAATGGGTCTCATCACCCTCTTCTAAATCTGAAAACCATCAACGATTATCAGTGTACCCTTGTTCTGTATGGAAACTCTTCAATCAATGGAACCTGAGAATTTTTTTTTGCTTCTCTGGACATTCATGGCGCATACTTCCATGTGCCGATTAAGCCATCTCACCAACAATTTCCATGGGTTGCTGTCCTGAAACAACATTACCAATTTTAGGCACTGCACTTTTGGTTGTCGACGTCCCCACAGGTCTTCACCAAAATAGTGATGACGGCCTATTTCAGGTTTCAGGGAATCAAAATACAGCCATACCTGTCTTCTGATAATGACAGTCTCCTGCGATTTTACAACACCATCTCCAACTGACATGGCCTGCCTACAGAAGCACGCCTGGATAATCGATTGGAAGAAATCTTCTCTGTCTCCAAAACAGCGGATGGTACATCTGGGGGTGCTTCTGGATTCTCGGGAATAAAGGCTGTTTCTGCTAGAGGACAAGACTGTGGCCCTGTCATTGCGAATACGCAAATTGCTCCGCAATCAAAGGGTATCCATTCTATCAGCGATGTAGGTTTTGGGGTAGATGGTATCCACCTTCGACATGGCGGAATATGCTCAGTGCCACTCCAGGCCTTTGCAGCAAATGATTCTCTCCAGATGGAACGGACAGTATAATCTAATATGGTACCAGAGGATCCTTCTCACTCGGGAGATTTGTCTCTCTCTCGTGAGTTACATAAGGATCATCTGGTCACCCATTCATGGATTCAAGATGGGGTGTTTTTCCTCAATTGGGAAGTGGACTTCCTAAGTCATCAGGACATACACGTTGGAGAGTGGGTTCTCTGGTGTTTTTCAACTTCTGGTGGACAAATGGCAGCTACCAGACATAGGGGTCGATACAAACCCGGACGCTAAGCTGCACTCTCTCGCTGCCAAAAGGGGTCAGGTATGCAAATTCCGCGATTACACTGTCTGGTGTAAAGACGCCCTCTATGTCTTAGAGAGCGACGGCAGAGTGAGCGCACGCCAATATAAAGACGTCCACTTTTCTTTCTTAACATATGTCATTTCCAGGAAGTGTATCATTAATCAGAACTATTGAGTGCCATTGGAGCTGCACGCAGCACTTGAGGTAGACCCTACCCTACCGCAAGAACTGCGATCACTGCAGGCTGAAATACAACCAGGTGACATGTACAATGACGCTTCCATAAAATTCCGTTTTGTTGGCCAGACATGCCTGCGTTCACAGCACCACTCCGCCGTTCACAAGTACCTTCCCGTTACCTCCCACAAACGGCACTATCTGCCACTCAAAGTAGCGCTCAGTCTTTGTGTTAAGAGCGCACGATTCCCGATCGCAATGACTGGTTCGCGCACTGAGATGCATATGCATGCGCAGATGAGTGACAATCGCCCATAGCGTGCGTCCGCGACTTAGCGTCCGAGTCTGAACCAGGCCCATAGATCTCATGGAATCACGTCACAACCACAACGTCTCCAGGTAAGGGTCCAGGACCAAAGACCCCTCAGCCGCCTTCAGGGACGCCCTGGCAGTAAGATGGGACTTCAAGCTGGCGTATCTCTTTCCTCCGATTTTCCCACCTCCCAAGTATTCTCAGAAAATTCAAGCAGGAAGGCAGAACAGTAATACTAGTGTCTCCTGCTTGGCCTAGATGTCATTGGTTCACCGACATATGGAATCTATCCATAGATAGTCCGTTTCCTCTTCCTCTATGGCCGGATCAGTTAGTGCAGGGTCCCTGCCTGCATCCAGACTTACCTAGTCTGTCCTTGACGGGGTGGCTCTTAAGGCTTCCATCTTAAGAGCCAAAGGTTTCTCCAGCTCTGTGATGTAAACGATGCTAAGGGCACGAAAGCCTTCCTCTGCCCGCATCTGTTACAGAGTTTCTGTTGGGTGTTCCTACAAGAAAGTAAGGTTTTAGGTTTTCCCGGGTACTTATTTTTCCTAGACTGGGTTAGACTTTGGTCTCTGCCCAGCTACCCTGGAACTGCACTGTCAGTCTGGTTCCAGAAGAGAATTGCTTCTTTGCCGGTTATAATTTTTTTTTCCAGGGAGTTCTCTGAGTTCAGCCACCCTTTGTATCACCGGTAGCACTGTGGGATGTCTTTGGTTCTCAAGGGGCTACAAGCTCCACCATTGGAACCTCTGAACTCTGTAGATTGGAAGAGGTTGACAGTGAAGAATTTTTTTTCCCCTCGCAATCTCTTCTGCATACAGTCTCTGATTTGGCAGCACTTTATTATTGCTCCCAATTTTTTTATTTTTTTCACCAGGTTAGAGCTGTCCTCTGTACAGGGGAGGGTTACCTTTCTAAGGTAGTGTTCAGACTTCATGTGAATGAAGAAATTTTGGTTCCAGCTTTTTCAGTCTTCAGATCTTTCTGTAGGTGAAATCTTCCTGGATATGGTTCGTGCTCTCCGTATCTATGTGGAGCATTCAAATTCTGTTAGAAATTCAGATGCTCTTTTTGTGTTATATGGGTTTCAAAAACAAGGCTGGCTAGCCAACAAACTCTGGCTCGATGGTTACGTATGGCAATCTCCCAGGTCTACACAAAGGCTAATCTTCCTGTCATAAACACGGCGACAGCATATTCTACTCAGTCTGTGGAACCATCGTGGGCATTTCATTGTGGTGCCTATGTTTCTATATTTATGCAGTTGAGTGATTATCGGTTGACTGTGCATGTGCCAAGGTACCTCCGCGATGCCACTCAAAGTGAGGTCTCCTTCACAAAGTGATCAACAGTCAGGACCGTTTGGGGGATATAACGGGGAATGGCAGCAAAAAAAATGGGGAGGGGGCATGTCATAGTGTGAGTCTGCGTCCCTGTATGCACATAAAGGGGTTCTGACTGCTCAGTCCAGGCGACCATTCTACGCAGATGGACGATTTTATGGAACGATCTGCAACGGCTACAGCATTAGCTTATTTTCAGATAACAGCTATGTGCAGGATCGCAGCTGTAAATGCATTAGCGTACATATCTGAATCAGGCCCACTGTTAGCAGCAGTAGGTATCTGTGTACTATAAAGGTGAAGCACTATAAACAGCATTACACAATGCCAGTCTGATTATTACTTTTTAGGGGAGTTACCAGCTTTTTATTTATTATTTCAGATTTTTTTTTGTGTGTATGTGCCACAAAGAGTCAATGACAGAAAAAAACTCATATATAAGCCCTGTCATCACCCATAATAAGCATTCCCCCTTGTCACATCACCCCCTAGCATGTGAGCAAAAGCAGGGTAGGTCAGTGATTTCACTATTACACGTAAAGCAGAAAACCTAGAAAATAGAAAACCTATGGCCAGTGGGGCCCCACATAACAGAGGCATGCTGGGTTGGATGGCAGGGTGCCAGCTATACTTGCCAGGGCCACTTGCATGCATTTGCCCCCAGACTAAAAGTTACCAGCCAGCCTCTGTTTAGTACTGATACTACCCCTATACCCAAACTCATTTGCATCAGAAAGCCACAGAGCGGTCTGGTCTTCTGTAAAGGGTTATTTTTTTGCTGGGTCATCTTGTGTCTTGTGTAGCTACAGGTTAATTTACATGTCAGTTTGTATCTTTTTAAAGAAAAAAACTGGGATGCAATATGCGAAATGGCTAACTATCATTTTGATCTCACCCTTAGACCAAACAATACCTTAAAATAGTGTTTCCCAACGCCAGTCCTCAGGGATCACTAGCAGTGTATGTTTCACAGATCTCAGTACCACAAGTAAAATAATTAGCACCACCTGTAGATATTTAAAATGTGTCAGCCAGGGGTGTGTGGCTTGATGGCCTAAGATGGTGGACGCTATTTTTAGAGCTCCACTTCATCCACCCATATCTTGTGGCTTACCAACAATACTAGGTGGCCGAATCCTGTCCTTTTGCTGCCCAGTGTCCTGCTGAGGGTATAGCCGCACTGCTGGGCCTGTCTGTGGGGCTCCGTTAGTCCCGATGCTGTGACATCTCCAGTAGAGGCCTCTCATAGGAGATTCCCGCTACCGCCTACCCTGCTGGCGGCTGCTGCCATTTGCCGCTTACCTGTAGCGGCTTCCCTGCTGCCTTGACGGATCTGCACCGCCGGTGAAGTGGCTGGCTTCCCTGCTCCTGACCGCGTCTGGGCTCCTGGACGCTGCCGGGGATCAGAGCTGCGCTGCGGTCTTCCCTCTACAGCGGCTCCTGCGTCTGTCATCTGACGCCTCCTCTCCCTGCAGACTGGGCCTCTCAGTGTGCAGTCTCCGCTGCCTCTAGTTGGGAGGCCGAGAGTCGTGGCCGCATCGCCCTCTGCCCTTCCACAGGGTCTCCCGCGGCCGGCCCTTTCTCCTCCTCTCCGCACAGGCCAGGCTTGCTTCTGCGTGGACTCCACTGCCTCTGACTGGGACAACAGCCTGCTTGCCCGCTGGCAGCTCCGCGGCTCCCCCCTTCTGGTATCATCTGTCCATGGGCCGGGGACCCTGCAACTAGAGATTGCTGGTTGCCTGTGCCCCCACTGTCTACCGCTATCACATTGGACCTGAAAATCGGGACACCCCAGAGGGTACCATTAGCTCACATACAGTATACTGCAGCTGACTGTTCCTCCCTTGTATTGGAGCTCCATCTGGTGGTCACTTTCCGCAACTGCATCCCGACTACAATTCATTATACTTGTCAATATTGCCATTACTACAACTGGGATAAACCCTCCCTACAACCTTTTTTTTTTATTCAGTTTTCTGACCCAATGATTTTGCTATTATAGTTCTAGATATATTCCGTTCTCCTCTGTAATGGGATAACTCCTACCATACAAGTTCCAGGTGTGCCTTGCTGATAAGAAGATACAACTTCACTTCCCCACTTCTCTACGTGCTCTTATACCCTCTGTCCCTCTCCCCCAACATGCCTAGATACAAGAAATCAGGCTCTCACGGCCTTGTTTCCTATTTTAAAGCTAATCAGACCAATGACTCTCAGAGACCACCTTCTACCCCATCTCTAGGAGGTGCATCTGATGTGGATTCAGAAACTGAGGATTTGGTGGCCCCATCTACCAAAGCAGACATCGCTGCTATCCTTGCTGAGATGCGAAGTTTCCGTCAGACCATTCATGACGAGGTACACAAGGCAATTTCCGGCCTCCAGACCGAGATTACTGACCTAGGTTCCCGTGTGGATGCTCTTGAGAGGAAACAAGAAGGGATAATTAACTTCCAACAGATGTCTGAACAGGACAATATTCAACTGTCACGGGACTTTGTGTTGCTAGCCGACAAACGAGGACCTGGATAATAGGGGACGAAGAAATAATCTCAGGATCCATAATATTCCTGAGTCTGTGGAGTGCCCATCTGGAAGATTATCTTCTGCGTCTCTTTCGCTTCCTTGCCCCTAATATCCCAGATGATATGCTCCTTCTCGACAGAGCACATTGTGCCCTTCGACCTCGCTCCCAAGCATCTGATTCGCCTAGAGACGTAATCCTCCGTTTCCACTATTTTAAGGTGAAAGACCAGGTTTACTCCCAGGCCCGGCGATCTCCCGATATTGCCTTTGAGGGCACCAAGCTAATGATCTTCCAGGACCTTTCTGCTCTTACTTTAGCAAAGAGACGTGAAATGAAGGACATCACCAAAATACTACGCGATCATAACATTCGCTATCGCTGGGGCTTCCCCTTCAGTTTGCAGATTCGATCAGGTGACAAGTTCCTTACTGCAAGGTCCCCCGACGAAGCCCTACATTTTCTCTCACAATTGCATCTCCCACTTCCCACGCCTCCTACCACAATTGGTCCTTCCAAAGATGGCATGAGGACCTCACCCTCGAAAGATCCTGGTCCCAGGGTAAGCGGTGTGGGACCCTTACCCCAACGAGCCCCGAAGAATGTTTGGCGCACAGTTGGTGCTAGCCCTAACCCTGCAGCAGTGACCTGATTTACGTATTATTCTCCCTGTGTTACTCTATATTTTTCCCCATATGGGAACTAGGTCCCTTTATTGGACTTATTGCTTCTTACTGTTCAATTGTTTTTGATTACTAATGCAGATCTCAGGCTACATTTCATGTTTTGATGTATTTTGCTATATAATATTCCAGGATTAATGTTTACATCTCTGTTTCCTGACCTGGCCCACTAATGTCCTTCCATGTTTTATTCTAAATTTTAATATGAATATTAGGGCAATTTATAGTTCTGAGGTCTGTTGATCTGCCTATTTTGATGTTATTAATGTGATAGGCTCAATTTTATACTTTACTGTATTCTATTTTCAATCAAATACTATTTTCACCTTTGTTCTATTTACTACTATTTAGTCCCAATACATCTGTTGCTCCCCACCCTAGCCTTACTGTCGACCCTACTTTTCTATGGTTTTTAATATTTTATCTATTTTTTTTTTTTTATCACCATTTCTGTGGCGGTCGTGTAGCCGTCCTTTCCTCCCTAATTAAAATATATGTCCCCTTTTTTCCCATTCAGTAACTTCTTGTCAATCTGATGTTTTCTTGCACTGTCTTTGCTCTTAACCCACACCTGGAGCTTGTCTTCTCCCTTATTATATCCCCTTAGTTTAGTGTTCCCCCTTTGGCATCTTTGACCACTCACCCCCATGCGGTCATAATGACCGGCCTCGGACACTTTAGGCCTGTTAGCCGATTACATCCGTGGGTCCGACCACAAGGACAGGGCCTTCCCTGTTCCTTAACCTTTCTTTCCTTCTTTTCCTCTCCTCTTTCCTGCTTTTCTCATGAGGCCGTAATCCGGGTTCTCTGGTTGATCACTCGCCTATTCTCTTTTTACAATTATTCGCTAATCACTCTCCACACTCCTCCATGACTACCAAGCTTATAACATTTAATGTTAGAGGTCTGAACAGCCCACAACGCCGATCTACCCTCTTTCATACTCTTCGCCAACTCCAAGGTGATATTATATTTCTTCAGGAGACCCATTTCGCTGGCACCCGTCACCCTGAACTTAAATCCAAACACTTTCCTTCCTCTTATCATGCTTGTGATCCTACCCGTAAAAAAAAGGGTGTCGCTATACTTTTTTCTCGTCGTGTCACCTTTGTCCCCTCCTTAGTCATTCGGGACCCAGAGGGGCGCTATCTTCTCTTGGTTGGGGAATTAGATGGTACCCTATTTACATTTGTTAATGTTTATGCCCCCAACTCTGCACAATCACGTTTTTTTCACACTCTAAGTTCGTTGTTGTCCCAGCATAGAGGAGGTAGAGTGGTCGTGGCAGGTGACTTTAACACTCCCCTAGATTCACGCCTTGATAGATCTAAACCTCCCCCACGATCGTCGGTAAGCTCTGTCCGTGCTAATTCGGACGCCTTGCAACAGCTTCTTTCTCAACACCTCCTATTTGATGCATGGCGCGTGAAAGAACCTACTGCTGAAGATTTCACATTCTACTCACCTGTTCATGATGTCCATACGAGATTGGACATGATCTTTCTCAGTATTGACCCTGCGCAACTAATTCTAGACGCCAGTATTCACCCCAGCACCTGGTCAGACCACTCTCCATTCACAGTAGATATTGAATCTCCTTTTCCTCGTAGTCATTCTTATATTTGGCGCCTTAACGATAGGCTTCTTGTAAACCCTGCCCTACGGTCACAGCTAACCTCCGAGATTACAGAGTATTTTTCTCTAAACTCTTGCCCTACTGTCTCTCCCCAGCTTCTCTGGGATGCCCATAAAGCAGTGATCCGAGGATCTCTAATTAGGTCAGCGGCTTTTACTAGGAAGGCCAGGAGTAAGAGGCTTTTTGAACTTATGGACCTCGTTGCTCAACTAGATAGAATCCATAAAACCTCAGGCTCGGCAGATGATTATCGTAAACTTGTGGCTGCCAGAGGAGAACTTGGCCTTCTTCTTACAGCAAAAGCTGAGACTTCCCTTAAATGGCTTAATCAAACCTTTTACGAAAAAGGGGATAAAGCTGATAGAATGCTGGCGTCTAGACTACGGTCTAAACCCTCTCAGAACAATGGGCCTGATTCAGAGCCGCTCATAAGCGGCCGCTCGTTCGTTCCGAGCGATGTTTGCACAACTGCGCATGCGTACGGATCGTAATACGCATGCGCGAACCAGTCAGTGCGGCCGAAAATCATTTGTTCGCTAAATAGCGAATGCCTGCTATTTTGAGTGACAGGAGGAGGCGTATGTGGGTGGTAACAGGGGAAGGTGCTTGAAAACGGGGAGTGGAGATCAGAACGCAGGCGTGCTTAAAGGTCAAAACGGGCGTTTTATGGGTGTGCATAATTAAAACAGCAGCGTCATTGACCACGTCCCTGGGTTATTTTATAGTCAGAACTGCTCGCAAGATTGCGGTAGGAAAAACCAACCACAAGAATAGCGAGCAGTTCATACGCTGGTCGATGTACTTGATTAATCTAATAAATAGCGGACATGACGTAGGATGCGAGCGGCCAGGGGGCGTAGTTTTCCAAAAAACGACCGCATGTTTGGTTCGCTCGTTCAGACCTAGAGGCGTGAACAGACCGCAAAGAGCGAACGGTTCATTTCAATAGCCACCCCTTTTTTCTGAACGAGCGAGCGCAAATAGCGACCGGCTCTGAATGAGGTCCAATGTCCTGATGATTAAATCACCCTTGGGTGTGTGTCAGGGATCCCTTACACATCACTGAGGAGTTTTGTAAGTTTTATACTAACCTGTATAACCTTTCATCTTCTCTGGGTGGCTCTCTCCCTGCTGTGAGTTTTTAGCACGTTGTAACCTACCTAAACTATCTTCATCGGCCCTTGAATCCTTAAGTGTTGGGATTGAGGCGCGGGAGATTTCAGAAGTAATAAAAAATCTTAAGGCCAACAAAGCCCCTGGCCCAGATGGTTTTACGGACACCTATTGTAAAACCTTTAATTCCTTACTCTCCCCCCATCTTGCTGCGGTGTTCAACTGTGTGATGTCTGGAGGCTCTTTCTCTAAAGAAGCCCTTGAGGCTAGGATTATTGTCATTCCCAAAGAGAGAAAAGATCACTCCAACTGTGCTCATTACAGACCCATCTCGCTGTTGAACACCGATGTTAAGATCTATGCGAAAATACTTGCCAATCGCCTGAACTCAGTGTTGCCCAACTTGGTCCATAAAGACCAAGTTGGCTTTATACCAGGGAGACAGGCCAGGGACAATACTAGACGAGTTATTCGTCTCATTCACTCCTTCAATTCTACTCGAAGGCGTTTGACAGGATCTGCTGGCCATTCATGCTCCAAACTTTGAGGGCCTTTGGCTTGGGTGGTAATTTTCTTCAAGGCATTCAGGCCCTATACTCTACCCCTTCAGCTAGGGTCTCCGTAAATGGTCTTCTCTCGTCCCCTTTGCTTATAGCCAATGGCACTAGACAGGGGTGTCCTTTGTCACCCCTGATCTTTGCTTTGGTTATAGAACCCCTTGCAGCTCAAATCCGCCTCGACTCAGATATTAGGGGTACCTCGCTCGGAAAGGCAGAATACAAAATATCCCTTTTTGCTGACGACGTACTATTAACTTCTCCCCATATGTCTCTCCCGAAACTCTTTCAGGTATTGGCTGAATATGGCTCACTCTCGGGCTAAAAGATTAACTTTTCTAAAACAGAGTCCCTCGCTCTTAATATATCGCCCATGGCCCTGGATCTCCTGCGTCACAATTACAACTTTGCCTGGCGCCCCTCTAAAATCAAATATTTAGAAGTCTATATAACAAGCAGTTATGACACCCTGTACTCTGCGAACTTCCCTCCCATGCTTAAAACAATAAAACTGGACCTCCTTCGATGGCGAAATCTAATAATTTCCTGGCTGGGCAGGATAGTAGCAGTTAAGATGAACCTTACGTCTAGACTACTCTACCTCTTCCAGACCCTCCCTGTTGCTGTCCCTAAATCAACCTTATTGCAACTACACAGGTTGTTTGTCCAGTTTGTATGGAAATCCAAACCTCCCCGTATCAACTTTCTCACTCTCCGTCGTCCCACTACCAATGGTGGCAATGGATTCCCTGATGTTACCCTTTACTACTATGCTGCCCATTTAAGTCAGGCAATAGCTTGGTTTGCACCTTCCCAGATGCCCAGGTGGGTGGAAGTAGAAGCTAATGCATGTGACATCCCCTTTATGTCCGCTATTGTGGGCTTGGCTACACCTGACAGGCCTCAATCTGCTCGCTCACATCCGGTTATCTCTTTCACATGCTCCATTTGGGATCACTGTAAAACTCACTACAACATTACCTCCTATCCATCCCCCATTACACCTATATGGTTTAATCAGGCATTTCCTCCGGGTTTTAACCTCACTCGCTTTTCATGGATTAAGGGTGGGGTAAGGGTGGTATCTGATGTCTTCGATGCGGGTGGATGCGCCTCTCTGGGTTCATTACAAAACAAACTCGATGTATCTTCTATCAATGCTTTTGCTTATATTCAAGTACGACACTTTAATCATTCCCTTCCCATTAATTCAATTGTTAGATCTTTGACACCATGTGAATCTCTATGCCTCCACAATCCTCTCATGAAAGGTATTATATCCGTCATCTATAATTTTCTGCTTAATGTTAATTTACCAGATACACCAAGCCATGAACTTCAGTGGGAAAAAGATTTGGGAAGTCCTCCTGCTGAGGACACATGGTCTGTGGTGCGGGAAAGGGTATCAAAGTCTTCTATTTCCACCTTAATAAAAGAAAATGCCTACAAGGTATATTATAGATGGTACCTGGTACCTGGTGCCTGCCCGTTTGCACAGAATGTATCATCTAGCCTCTGACCGATGTTGGAGAGGATGTGGCGAGATAGGTACTTACATACACATATGGTGGTCATGCCCTAAAATAGCTAATTTCTGGGATGAGGTCACCAGTCTCCTCTCAGAAATCCTTTCGGTACCGCTGACTAAGTCTCCCTGGTCTTTCCTCCTTGGCTGTCCACTTGAGGGTCTTAGCAAACATGCTGATAAGCTCTCCTCACATATCTTAAATGCAGCTCGATGTTTAATTACCAGACACTGGAAAGATATTGACCCTCCTTCTCGACAACAACTCATGAACAAAATTTGGCATGTGGCGGCCATGGAGAAGATATCAGCCTATCTCCACAACACCTCCCATAGGTTTCTCATGGTTTGGGGCGACTGGTTCCTATACAACAGCACCACACCACATGGGACCCTACCCTCAGGCTTCTCGAACCTCCTGTTTTGATGTTCACAATTTACTTTTATTTATATGTGTGTATCTATTTTTATTCAAGTTCTCCTAGGATGTGTTACATAGACCCGGATTCGGCCTCTACCCTCCTTACCCTGTTCCCCCCTAACAATTTCTTATTATTATTTCTCCATTCTTTCTCTTTTTCACGTGTTCTTGAAACCCATTTTTTCTTCTCTGATTCTGTATTGTTATCTACAATTTATTTTGATATGTGCTTTGTTAGCAGTTTTGACTATTTTTTTTTCTTGCCTGCGCACATATAATTGTATTATTCTATTTCTGTAAAATTTAAAATAAACTTGTTAAAAATGTGTCAGCCAGTAATGAATACACCTGTGCACCAACTAGGAGATCTGGAAAACATGCAATGTTATGCGGGGCATACACTATACAATTATCTGTCAGATAGCTGGTGGGAAGGAAAATCTTGTCCGTTTTCTAGTGTTTGGGAGCAAATTTATATTGTCATTTACTCCCATACATTACCATGTTTTCATTCCAACCAGCCAGATTGGACAGATAATTGCATAGTGTATGCCCAGCATTAGGGGACCCTGAGGATTGGAGTTGGGAAACACTGCCTTACATCAACCATTCAAATTGTTTATTGTAACAACATTAAAAAATGCATAAGTGAAATTACAATGCAATACACTCATAACTCACATAAACTTAAAATACACATTAATAAAGGTTTAGGCTAACAATTACAGAGAGAAAGAAACTGTTCCGCAACCTGCTGGTTCTGAATCCAAGACATCTTAAACGTTTCTTGGCTGCTATATCACACCGTGTATGGGCATGATATCGGCCAGTGTGCGCACTCGTGGGGTCGTACATCGCACCCCCAGATTTTACTGCAGGTTCAGTTGATCAGGGGATGCGATGTGCGATCCCATGCAGCACTATGCGGGTGGGGGAGCCGGTTTATCGGGTGGTCGGCCACCCGTGCTCTGTGTGTGGGAACCGCCCGATATGTCGGACGTCGGATCCCCCGTCGCGTCGCACGGTGCACATCGCAATTGCACCATGTATAAGTGGCTTTTCGCAGGGATTGCCCAATGATTCTCTCAGCAGCTTTAACTACTCTATCTAAAGAGCTGCAATCAGAACACTTGGAATTCCAAATTACGCAGAGGTAGAAATTCACAAGTATGGGCTTTGATAGGCCCACTGCTCTGAGCCTACATAGTGATAGGCCCACTGCTCTGAGCCTACGTAGTGATAGGCCCACTGCTCTGAGCCTACGTAGTGATAGGCCCACTGCTCTGAGCCTACGTAGTGATAGGCCCACTGCTCTGAGCTCTGAGCCTACGTCGTGATAGACCCACTGCTATGAGCTCTGAGCCTACATAGTGATCGACCCACTGCTCTGAGCTCTGAGCCTACGTAGTGATAGGCCCACTGCTCTGAGCCTACGTAGTGATAGGCCCATTGCTCTGAGCCTACGTAGTGATAGGCCCACTGCTATGAGCTCTGAGCCTACGTAGTGATAGGCCCACTGCTATGAGCTCTGAGCCTACATAGTGATAGGCCCACTGCTATGAGCTCTGAGCCTACGTAGTGATAGGCTCATTGCTCTGAGCCTACGTAGGAAGAATCTCATCTCACATATTTTGAGTCCATGTGTAGATTTTCACACAGCATTACAGCCCATTCAATTATTTAATTTGTTAGCTATTTCATACTCCTTATCTCTCTGCATTAAAGAGATGGGAGGCAGAGATGCAGCTGGTGAGAATCTTTACAGCTTCCCAAATGTTTCTTTTAAACTTTGAAAGTGTAAACAACAAATTTATAAAATGGTTCTATACTGGTTCAAGTCAGTGAAATGATATATAACCGTCCGTATCAGTTTGTTATGTGAAGCTGTGGGTAACGAGGGTGAAATAGTACTCATATATGGCGGCAATGCCCTATGATTTATTCCTTCTGGAGACATATTATGCCAATAAGTGAAAAAGCAACAGGCATGCATCTTACTAATGACAATTCGATGGATGCTCCAAGGATCTACTAGAATAGCTTGCTACAACATTTCAGCCATAATATACAGCCATGGCCAAAAGTTTTGAGAATGACATAAGTATTGGTTTTCACAAAGTTTGCTGCTTCAGTGTTTTTAGACCTATTTGTCAGATGTTACTATGGTATACTGAAGTAAAATTACAGGCATTTCATAAGTGTCAAAGGCTTTTAGTGACAATTACATAACGTTTATGCAAAGTCAATATTTGCAGTGTTGACCCTTCTTTCCAAGACCTCTGCAATTCGCCCTGGTATGCTGTCAATCAACTTCTGGGCCACATACTGACTGATGGCCACCCATTCTTGCCTAATCAATGTTTGGAGTTTGTGAGTTTAAGTTTGTCCACCCGCCTCTTGAGGAATGACCACAAGTTCTCAATGGGATTAAGGTCTGGGGAGTTTCCTGGTCATGGACCAAAAATGTCAATGTTTTGTTCCCTGAGCCACTTAGTTATCACTTTTGCCTTATGGCAAGGTGCTCCATCATCCTGGAAAAGGCATTGTTCATCACCAAACTGTTCTTGGTTGGTTGGGAGAAGTTGTTCTTGGAGGATGTTTTGGTACCATTCTTTATTCATGGCTGTGTTCTAAGGTAAAATTGTGAGTGATCCCACTCCCTTGGTTGAAAAGCAACCCCACAAATGAATAGTCTCAGGATGCTTTACATTTTGGTGATGAACAATGCCTTTCATACTCCTTATCTCTCTGCATTAAAGAGATGGGAGGCAGATGGTGGGATGGGGGGTATTAATATAGTGGGGGGGCCACTGCAACTGGGGGTAGGGTAGGACCTCTGAAACTGGGATCTATCACTATTAGGAGGCTGGAGGGTAATAATGCTAGGGATCTTTTTACACTGGGGGGTGGAAAGTGATTTTGCAATGGGGGCCTATGGACATGGAGTGCAAAACACTCTGTAGGATTTTTTTTTCTTTGAATCAAATACATTTTCAAAAAGACATTCTAAATTTAATTAAATAAAAATTTTTTTTTTACTTTTTTAGGGAATAATAATGATCAGTTACAGTAACTCAGTGGTTCCCAAACTGTGTGCCATGGCACCCTGGGGTGCCTCTGGTTGGTGGTCCAGCACCAATTCACATTATTTATGATCAATGTAATGTAAATATGTGGACAAACAGAAGCACAAACCTGTCCACCACCACATAACTGAGCCTAAGGATGACAGGTAAGCACAGTTTACTTCACTACATTATTTTCTGAATTTCTCAATCATAAACATTTGGCTTAGGGGTGCCGTGAAAACAATGCTGATACACTAGGGTGCCTTGGTTCTATAAAGTTTGGGAACTGATTAAGTGGTTAAATTCCAAAGAAGCCTCACCTGAAAGACTGAACTTCCAATGGCTCCTTGCAGCTCTGCCCACGTAGCCTGTGTACATCCTTCGCAGCTGCTCTCATCATCCTGTCAGCTTGCATCTCATATTTTTGCTCAATTCTTTGCACCTGCACAATTGTAAAATCAATAATAATTAGACCAAAGTTCTTTTGTGTTTTAGACAGTTTTTGAAGAACAATGGATGAAACGTATGCAAAAGAAGATACCTCAAAAGGCTTTTTATCATGTAAGTTTATCATGTAAGTTAAAGATCAGAGGGGGTGCATAGATGCCCTCATCCAGCATCATGAAAGCTCATCCCACTCACTGCCAGGTAAGAGAAGAAGAAATAGAAGACAACAAGCAGAGAAAAAAGTAAAAAAGAAGTGAAAGGGGTGCAGTGTGTGACATTTTGTATGTGTACTGGTGGCAGTGTGTGGCATATTGTGTACTGGTGGCACTGTGTGGTATATTGTGTACTGGTGGCACTGTGTGGTTTATTGTGTACTGGTGGCAGTGTGTGGCATATTGTGTACTGGTGGCACTGTGTGACATATTGTGTACTGGTGGCACTGTGTGGTATATTGAGTACTCATCGCATTTTTTTTCAACTGTATCTATATGTGCATTATTTAATTATTACTAGATTGGCACCATATAAATAATTCACACAAATATTAGCCTAAGATATTGCATATAATAGGGCAGACTTTGGGTATATTATCATTGAGTGCTGTAGACCGTTCTTACCAGTCAGATCATGGGGATACTGTGCCAAGGTAAGGCACAAAAAGATACAGCAGGTGATTTTACACTGTAAATCGTGCTCTGTTCTGCAGCTGAATGGTGTCAAATCATGCAGAAGAAAAGTTCTCTCTACCCACTGCAGAGCTTTGGGTAGTGTACCAGGGCACAGATGAAGCCGGCAGGTAATTGTGTATTGTAAATACCTGTCCGTTCTGTGTGCTGTTGGATCCGATGGAGGGAGACTCGCTAGCTGCTTTACAGATAGGCTCACTAGCAGCCACGTTTGAAAGACCCACTATGTGCCTGTACAAGACGAAGGGGAAGAAGCTAATATAAAGTCTTGCAGTAGAAGCCGGCAATAAGGGTGAGTGGCTTCAATAAATCAGAACTCAGAATAAAGCCCGTTGTATAAGCGGTCAGGCCCGGATTAATGGCGGGGGGGTAGGGTGATCATCCCAGGGTCCCCCCACAGGGTCAGTCTGCTGAGTGCAGGTGCCCAGCCACGACACCTGTTCCCGGACGTCACGGGGCTGCCGTGCAGCCACTCTGTATGCACTGAAGCAGCGGCACGGCACCTGTCTGCCTCCGCTGGCTTATCTCTTCCCCGCAGCCGCTTGCTTCCCTCCTCAGTTGGAGATGCTGCCGCGCTTCTGACACTGGGAGATGACGTCTCATCTCCCTAAAAATCAAAGAGGAGCAGGATGCTGGAATCGCATGCCTGGAGCACAGCAGGAATGCCGGGAGGACAATTCTCCTCAGTCAGCAGAGGTGGATAGAGAAAATCATGAAATATATTGGGGTTTGAGGGCCCCCACAAATTAGTTGCCCTGGGGCCACCACAAACCTTAATCCGGCCCTGTAAGCGGTCCTCAGTCTAAGGTACTGCCGCAAATACCTTGTATAACAGTCCAAAGGAATAAAAAACTGTTGTGTGGTCCAGCATATGAACACCCTTAACGTATTTCTTTCTCACAGAGAATGGTGCACAATTTACAGTGTAAAATCATCTGCTATTTTTTTCCGTTCTTTACGTTGGCACAGTATCCACTGGAAATAAATTGATTTCTACTGTGGATTGGATTATGTGGCTCCTCTGTCCGGTTTACAGTAGGTCATTTGGCACTGTCAATTGTTCTGAAGAGAAACAAGAAGCTAGAAGTGGGGAAGAAAGAAAGAAGTAAAAGGATGGCACTATGGCATATTGTGTACATGGGGCACTAAGCAAGTGTACAGGGGGCCATTGTTGCCCCCCCTCTCTCGCCAACGCAGTAGTGGAGTAGACTGACATCTGCGCCATTTTCTGCAGCACTGATGGAGAGGTAAGTATACTTCATGGGTGCAGGGTGTGCAGTGTGTGCCCCCTGGCTACAGAGTGCACCGCACACACTGCACCCATTATAGATATGCCTATGGCCTTAAAAAAGGCATACTTTCGCTTACGTCCATGCCTGCACAGCTCACATTTGCCCTTACTAAACCTTGTTGCACAAATGGGCGTACGTGCAACTAACTACACCCCTAATAGTGAGTATTACAGTGCTCTGAGTGCCTCATAAAAATGACGACAATTTGTATATATCTATATAATTAGGCTGCATTGCATGTCCTGTGCATACCCCCCCCCACACACACACACACCAGTCTCTCACTGCGGTGATGAAGAGGGGACAAACTAGCAGAGGAGAACTCTGCGCTGGCACCGGTACATATTACAGGGGGTGGGCTTAAGTGACCTGGCTTATGTTGACTCCGTTTTGTTAGCATTACATATTGCAGATGGTTTCTCTCAGGTAAAGCTGATTCTGCTCCATTCCCTCTCTGCTGGAGTGCACCAACTTATAGGGGTACCCTCCTATGGTCTCCAGTATCACTTATGTGCAGATGAGGAACAGATTTACCTCTGCAAACTCACTTGCCCTGTATTAGCCAACAACTCAAACAGTGTTTCAGCCATCTGCTCATGGTTGATGCAAAGACATGAAAAAGCTGAACTTATATTACCGCCATCATCTTAAAAATATCTGCCTGATATCTCTTTAACAACGATACAATAATTTTACCTACTTCCCAAGTTCAATGTCTTGATAGCGCACTTGACTGTGCTTTTCATTATTCCTTACATTAAAACATTCTCAACATCATGAGGCTTCTACCTCCAAAATATATCCTTTCCTTACGTACAGTACGAGTACTGGTAAGATGCTTAGAGCATACAAGAACAAAGCAAGAAAGCTGTTGTCTCTAGGCGGTGCACAATACAAAATAGGTCTAAATGTAATAAAACTTCTCTTTTATTAAGTTCAAATAAAATGTCCTGTTAGGAACATAGGGCCAGCAAAATATTTTAAAAAGATGGACATAAAGAAACATACAAAAGATGTTCAATAAGTGGAAAATGTGCAATAAAAGCAAGGAGTTTCCCACCGTGTCCATTTGTCAATGTATTATTAGTCACTTATTATTCAATTAACGGTCCTATATAAACTGTGAAATTATGTATAAGATCTATACGGCTTAAGTAAAAAGGCCTCTCAGATAGGTTCTTAATTATATTATGTGGGTCATTCCATGACATTAAACTATATAAAAGGACACAATAAATGAAAATTTAATTTCTCATAACCACTAACATTTTAGTAGCTAAACGATTATAGTATATTGTGTGACTGTCACAGAAACTTCAAATGATGTAATTAACGTTGGTGACTGGTTCTATGTTGAATATGATGGAAAGTTCCCCAGGTGAGATCATGGACATCAGAGATGGTGAGCACATCAGAGCAAGCTGGCAGAAACTGGAAATGGCCATCATCACCAGTTGAAATATATTCTACATCTTCACAGTTAATCAGGTAAATAAACAGGCCTACATTGATTAATTCATGTGGATTCTACAGGTTTGAGTAGCTTGTATCAGAGTCTTTTGACTGGGGACAGAAATGTAACGTGAGTCACATTTGTATGTAACATGAGTCACATGTTGGTTAACATTCAGTTTTTTGTTTGTGTGTCAATCATAAGTTTAGGGTCTTATAAGTGTATAGTGTAACAATCGTATTTTAAAAATAATTAGGAGAGCAGGTTTAAATAAATATATAAGTCCCCTCAGTTCCTATGTCTATTCTGTTGTAACATGAGTCACGCATATAAACAATAAAATATAACTACTAAGAGTGTACTTTTTTTCTGCTCCTAATCATTATATATGACTACATACCCCATATATTATTGTCTAAAAAAATTCTGAATTTCAGCTTAATTTTTGTGTGCAGTGCATTTAAACTTCTAAAAATTAGCATGAAATGTAACGTGAGTCACATAGAATAACATGTATAAAATTAAGCATATAAATAACACAGAATGAACTGGTTGATATCAGAGAAGTGTATCTATTGTCAATCTATTGCTTATTGCCCATTAGTCCACATTATCATTGGTATGATATGTACACATTAGTAATGGTCCTTTTGTCGGTAATTACCCTTAATATTATATTAGCATTTATATTATTTAGACAGACCACTAAATATTGTTAAATGTATATATTGCACACAGAACCCTGTCCCTGACACGATTTTTCGGAAAGTCCTCACACCCCCCATAAGAGTGGACGTATCTCTCGCACCCTGCCCACTTCCTAATGAAGTTCGCAGGACGGGGAGACAATACTGGGAATTGAGGCCTAATGACGTTAACAGCCTGGCCCCAAAGTTGTCATTTGCATCTTCTCCTATGGGCTATATACTGTAAGTAAACGCTAATAAATAAATAATAGCAGTGTGGCTGCTAAGAGACTTATTAAATATGCCTCATTTATTCAAGCAGTTGCATAAAATAAAATTAATACATTTATGCTTCTGTAACAATATTAGATTGATCAAGATGTAATTAGTGTATTGCAGACTACATGACTCTGATACATAAACACCATTTTGATGCAATGATACATATGAAAATGTTACCAAAGGATAAGTCTAGGACAAAGGTTTGGAACTTTTTCTTTGAGCATTTCCTAGTCATCAAGAAAATTAGCTTCATCTACAACATATGGTTTTAAATAATGTATTTCCGTAATCAGATTTTAGTTTGAGTCATTAAATTAAAGTTTAAATTGATCAGTACAAATACTTACAGCACCATACATGGCGCTGTTATGCATACTGGAGCTTCCTCTGGATTGCGTGCCAGGGAATGCCAATCAATATCCAATAGCCCTCATAAGCCACTGTATGTGGTTCTTTTTACAATAGAAGATGACAACCACTGTCACAATAATATAGCACCTATTTCAGATAACAACTTCATGGTTTCTGAGGTTACTCTGAAACACTAGACTCCCAGAAGGAAAATCGATGTAGTCAGACATTTAGAGAAGCCCCAGTACAGATAAGTGAAACAAAGGAAAGTTTAGATCAGTACCAACTGCTGCTGCAAGCGACTGATTGTCAGATTCTGAGAGCAGAGAGAATCACAAAAGCCTCTATTACTTACCTGTTTCTCCACTTGTCTGAGCAGGAGCTTAAACCTGTCATCATCCTTCACCCGCTGAGGCAGCTCATTTTCACCTTGACGTTTGGCTTGCTCTAGCTGTTCTTTCAGCTCTCTTAGTACAGCAATCTCTTGAGTTAGCTGATTATGCCACGTCCTTGAAGCCTGCAGATCTAATTCCAGGTCCAGAGATGTGCGAATTACACGGTCTCTGCCAGAGAACTTCACGGATGGCTGAAACAATAGAAGTTCTTGTGAATCTCTGCTCAGTGCAAACAGCCAGAGGACTTTGATTTGCTAATTCAGACTCAAGGAAACACTGGGAAGCTGCGTAGTCTTTCTATTTATTTTTAAAAGCTGCAAGCTGCAGTTTAGCAAGGTAAGATGTAACATAGTGGCAGAGCAAAAAGAAAAAACAGAAGCAAGTACAATATACCAGTCAAAAGAGAGACACATGTATAAAAGCTATAAATGGTGCTCACTATACAACGTTTCAGACTGAACAACTGACAATACAAATATTGATTTCCATGTACTGGAGCACACAGCGCTCACATATAGCCTGATTTTCGCAGGAAAGTCCTACTGTAGCTATTGCCAGTGGGAATATATTGGGCTTAGGCTCAGGCTCCTGGTATCCCTGTATAGTACTACTCAGGGTAGATTTTGCAGCATTTGGTACCAATTCATTTAGAAAGGGGAATTGCACTCCACAATTGTAATACCTAAACAGCTTTTACATTCATGTGTGTCCCCACGCACCAATCCTTTTTGTGCTGTGTGGCACGAGATGCATGGTGCGACTTAGACGCTCTGAACGGGTGGCAATTCCCGGACCTTTGTACTTTTTCAGAAATTCAACGTTTTATTTGCATCGTAGCCGCATACAAAGTGAATTATAGTGTACTAGGCCCATGAGATTGATGCTTTTGTCATAAAATAATTGGTAGAAAATCACAGATTAAGCACAAGGATGCATCGTGTGCAGCATGGCGCATCACACACGTATCGGTCCTCGGTCTTTTGCCTTTTTTTCACAGGTTAGCATCTGAGACGTACACAACTACACGCAATGCCAGCGCCAGTATCCAAGGTACCCCATGTACTGTCATTTTGTCGCCTTAGCGATGCCAGGAAGACGCATATTTTGTGAAAAGTCTATGGCAAGATGCATGGTGCGGCTTATTGGCTGTATGGCACGATTTGAGGATAGGTGTATGTGGACACATCTGTACTATGTTTAGACTTATATAGTTGTTTTTTTGTTTAGTATATTTAGCTTCAAATTCTCTAATAATCCTATGTCAATTTTTTTTATATTCTGCTATATAACTGTAAGTACATATAAATGAGTTATTGGACCCCCTGTAAGTTACCAGAAGTGAATATAATAGAGCATATTTTTCAGTTACTGTAGCTGAACTGTCTGTGTTTGATGTTGGAGTCCTAGCAGATCATTTGTCATGAAAAGACATAAGTGATACGATCTTAGGACTGCTAAAATGTTACATAACATTCATGTAAATAAATATTCTCCTAGGCACAAGCATAACTTTCTCTAATATACAATAGTTATGGTTAATATTGACATCGTTGTTGTTACATGTTACTATGGTTATAACGCTTTCACGTATTTGTGGGCATAAGTCAGATGATGTGTATTGTTTACTACATTTTCTTTGTTCCTTTGGTTTTTCTTGCACTGCTTATTCCAGTTTACCTATAACCTCTTATTTAGAGCTACAGTGTCCTCATACCTCTAGCCTCAATTCCACATTCAGCGAGAGAGCCGCCAGGTACCGTGCAAATCTGCTAGATCCAGGCGTCTTTATTGTCGAAAATGCGTCCTAGTCGCAATGTGATGGGACTAGGATGCACCAGCAGACTGCGCGAGTTCATTTAATATGCAACACTTGTATATCTGTGTGCGACTATAACATTTGAGCAAAGGTTATCACAAAAATAGCCCGATACGCTTGTCACTGTTACTGGCAGGAGAATGGAAATTCTAAGTACTTTCAGTTTTTAAAAAAAAAACTGATTTCTATTAATACACAGGATGGCAAAAAAACACATATAAAGATATCAAACGGAAGGTATAGTGCTGTTCTTTAGTATCTGTGTGTCACAATAAGCTGTAAATGGCATGGGGATGCTAAAGGCACTCCTCAGACGCAAGTCTCTCTCCTAGTCATGCTTCAGTGATTCTAGATAAATATGAAAAATAGTGACATCAACTCTCATATGGGTAGACGACTACAGCACCAGGACCAATGCCAAGTAAATGCCCTTGTACTAAACACATAATAGTGTTTGTTTTTGTGCTAAAGAGACAAATAAAAAATACCCTGACTTGTATTAACCTCTATAAACATGCAGCTGTGCCGGCTCATTTTTTCGGTGTACAGTAAAGTTTTAAGCTGCGGTGTGATGAATTATTTATAACCTACTCTTAGGGGACAGATATGCTGGAGGAATCACTGAACTAATACTTTCCAAAATTCCAATGCTGTCAGAGTCTAACAAAATAATAAAACCGGAGTTAACTTTTCAGATGCTGGAGTGGGAAAATACCCACAATTTTCTGCTAGTATATGCAATGCCCAACCCCTTTGCCTTGCTGCTGTCCTTTTACTGCATAGTAGGGTAAGAGGAGGTTGCCCTGCGGTCCGATGCCACCATGAAGAATTTCAAATCCAGTTCTCTCATCCAAGATCCATTTGCTGCCTGCTGTATCACAGACTGAGCCAGCTACTTGCTATCAACTATGGGGCTGATGCAAGGTGATTACTATCCAGTTGGCACGGCATAACCTGCATGAATTCACATTGCGCATACCCAGAACTGTGGGTGTATGCATATGCACCCATGAAGATTTGTGTGACGCCTGGATGGCAGCATTGTAACATAGGCCAAGTAGAGTAAGGCTGTGTTTGCTCTAGTAGGAACACACACAGACTGGGTAAAGGACATATATATGCCTGAGAAAGTGGTAACATTTACGGGAGGACAGGAGCAGGTGCAAATAGTAGCTGATGACAAATACAAGCATTAGCAAACTCTTTGTGATTGGCTGCCTGCAAACACTTTGCTGACACTAACTGGTGTTTTTTATTTGCATGGGAACAGATTATGTTTTTGAGAACGTGTAGAAGACATTTTCTTCTTTTTGATATGCGAGACCGGGAGTTGTATCTGCTGTACTCGTATAAGAGGGGTTTTTATAGTTTAATTGAAGCCAAATAGTGCATACATTTATTGCATGTGGGATGTATCTGTGACAATATTTAACACCCATTTTGCAGCCCCAAGGACCTTTAATGTGAAATGATGAAAGGTATCAATAATCCCCTTACTGCACTGAATGTACAATAACAACATTCTATTTTCATTTATTCATAGTAGATCATGGTAATAAAATCAAGTTGATTAATTTGTCTCTTTCCACTATAACTAGATATTAATGTATTTTATGTATAGAATAAAAGACAAATTGTGCAGGTGCCATTAATGATGCTGTATGCTCTGAGCTCGGCTTCTCCTGTAGCAATTGCACAAGACATACTTTAATGTCAGATATTAGCTGCGGCTGCTTTGATACAGGGGTGTGACCTATGATTCGGGACCTCAGTTTTTCATACAATGTGCTTTTCTGTAATTTGGGGCACAATGCCTAACACATACTATATTACATTTCTTTAAAAATACTGCTGTGTTTCCCCCCAATGCCCCTTCCCAAAACGGTTTATGAGTGCTCCTCAGTGGATGTGAGATCATGTTTGAAAGCAGCGACAATCGCGGTCCTCTTACTGGGTTTTAGAACTCTTTATAACAGGTCTCTGGATAAAAGATCCGATGCCAACAGAGAAGAAAAATATCTAGCAGCAACTTCATCTTTGAAATATAACCTGTGACTTCTCCTGTTCTCTAGGGGGACATGTCTGTCACATTATGTTTAATAATAATAATGTTAATACAGTTTCCATGCTCGTCTGTGTAGAACTATTTCCTCCCACACTGTAAAGCTGTAGAACACATCTGATATTAGCTCATTAACTGCTTGTCACTGTAACTCTCTTTTAAGGGCATCTCTAGCAGGCAGATGGGTGCAAGTATTTAGTAAGTAACAGAACTAGCCTAATTAAATTTATATGAGAAACTTGCAGAAGAATGTATTTGTATTGGAGATTTTCATGGGTAAATACAAATCACATTTATATATGTTGCCATAGAAAGCAGCATATGATATACAGTTATTCAAGGTTCGATATAATTGCAGGTACAGTAGAATTCAGAGTATACTATTACCTAATCCCTTATAGGTCATTATGCTGCTGTCAGAACTGTTGCCATGCGTAGAGCTGTGCTTACATGATATTGTCAATACTGTCCAGCTGATTTCATAGTGTCTGCATTGACTAGAGCAAATTTTTCATAGCTTGCTTTCTTTCTGTTTTCCAAGCGTTCCCAAGATACTTACCTCTTCAGGCACGTGTAACAAATTATTGAACCAACCATGTAACCTACATAAGTTATTCTGTCTAATTACCAACACCCTACACAGTTCACACAAAACTTACATATGTTGTCTTTCTACACTCAAACAACCTTCTGACCCACATTGCTGTGTGACTGAATCATATAACTCACATGGCACGTTTTCCCCCTGCAATCTGGCTGGACCAATATAAAATATGTGTCATTTTGTATGTATTAAAGTTCTGTTATCTGATAAATTGTAAGCTTGCGAGCAGGGCCCTTTTACCTCTGTCTGCCTGTTATTACCTAGTCTAGTTTTATTACTGTTTTGTTCACAATTGTAAAGGGAATATGATAGATCTATATGCATTATGTTAATAATCATCATAATTTGAACACCATCTAATGTAAGTACATACAGATGTGTCCACGTACATCTATCCTCTGTGCGCTACAAGTTGCATTACACATAATGTGTGAATGCCTAGCGACTTGGTAGCACCGAGAGTCTTTTTGTGCAGTTTTCCCCTTAAAATGTGTCTTATTCACAAAGTGGTGCAATTACGACACACACACAGCTTATGCTGACTAAAATGATATGCGGCATGCTTATATTCTGTGTCCATTAGCAGCTTTTGTGCACATCTTGCACTATAATATATCACTACTATTACATGTGTAAGTGCACGCAGCAAGAGAAAATGAGTTGTGGGACAGCTGGGAATGCATATTCTTTAACCTCTTCACCATGGGGGACAAGTGGGGCACGTACTCCAGATATACAACTAGATTACGGAGAATGAGTCACACTCTTCCTCGCAGCGGGATGGGTACGGGATGCCGGCGCTTGGGATCCCAGTGGTCAGAATCCCGACACTGGCATCCCGACCAGGTTACAATGCCAAGGCCTAAAGGTAAGTACTGCTAACCCAACCCTCCCTATCTGCACCCTAAACGTAACCTCCTCCCCCCGGTGCCTAACCCTAACAACTAACCCTCTCCCTAACCCCAGTACTTACCTTCAGTATTCCGATGGTTGGGATGCCGGTGCTGCTATTCTGATAAGTGTTGGGATTCCAGCGTCAGCATTCTGACCACCGGAATCCCAGTCGTCAGCATTCTGACCACATCCCTCTGCAGCAAGGGGCTGAATTTGAAAAAAAAAAAAAAAAGGTTTTACCTTTCCCCCACCAGTCCTAACAAGCAGTGCCAACACCTGGCAGCCACCAGCTCAGTGCCATCAAAGAAAGGGACTAAGTTCCTCTATCTCCCCAACCTCACCATCTGGAAAGTTAGGGGCACCCTTGTTTGATCACTGGACAAAACCCTCTGCACTACAGAACAATCAAGGAGTCCAGGGATGGGAGCAGGTCCCCCCCCCCACAAAACTGGCATCCATAAAATCAGGGGCACCCATTTTAGAAAGAGGGGGATCACCTTTATACTTATTGTCTGATGATCACCGGACAATGTTACTCTGTGATAAAGAAATATTTTCTGTATCTGGGGGTGCCAGATGTGCCCTCTCAAGAGACGAACCTTGCAAGAGATGAACGGTAAGAACTACAGCTTGCATCATCAGTGACAGAGAGACAGTGTGGTAAGTCATAGTGTATCTTTACTTTATTTCAAATTTAAAGGCCGGCATATGTTTCAGTTATATGTGTTTGTCAAATAGGCTGCACTCTGGAGACTTCTACCTCCGTGAACAAACATTTAATCTTCAACGTTTCGGGGATGCATTCCCTTCATCAGGATACACACATGGGGAAGGGTGGGGGGGGGGGGGGGCAAACCTATTCTTGCACCTGGTCCCACCACTGATATGGTCTGTGCATTCCTCCTATATAGTAGCCAGTATTGCTCTCGCAGCTGCTACTGTGTCAGACAAATAAAATACACACTGTGGGTATTTTACTTGTGTGTGTCTGTGCTTAGGAGATCATGTAAAAAGTTTAAAGATCTACATCAACTTTATTGTTTTGATAGCTAGATAAAGTTGAATGTATAATGTACAGTCTATATACTCAGCCAGTGATTCCAGCTTGTATGCAGAGGTAACACAAGAACTTTGCTCATCTCTAATCAACCTGAACCAAATAAACATTTATATAAAATCCTTATTACTTATGTAGAGAACAAAATAATCCAAAACAAATATTGATAGCTACAGTTTCCTCCAGGTTATTATATATATAAATGAATAAACATACAGTCTCTTTTGATCTTCAAGTTGATCTGGAAAAAGTATGTCTATATACTGTAGTTTAGAAGGGATCCACTAAGTTGGACTTAATAAATAGTTCCTCGAGGTCTGAAGAGACCGTCCACCTGCCAGTAGGGCTCTGCTCTAGGGAAACACCTAGACAAAGTTGTAAACATGGTGCAGGTCTTTACTTCGCCATTTTGGGCAGATACTTCATTATTGATACAAATTACAAGAAACATATCTCAAAAAGACCTGTATATTTAAGCTTCTGAGTAGAAAAGAAAGAAAAATGGAAAATAATGATAAATGAATGTACCCGTTTCACACGCATGCTGCGCCGCTCCATGGCGTTTCTTATAAATGGTGGCTTTTTAGAGAGCGTTGAGCTGTCACTGTCGCTGCGGTTCAGCTGCAGAAGACACATCAATGAAAAAATAATACCATGATTAATAAAGAGAACACATTTGTTAGGGTAGTGCAAGGCCGCTACAAACTCAATAAAAATACATTATAGCCGGCAAATTAAATGCACAAAATAGCCTATTTACACAGGTGTTTTATTTTTGTAAGCAAGTAAAATAGCATGTAACCTGCATTGTGTTTATGCATGTATTTACTATGATTTATATGCGTTTACAAATCCGCAAAACCATGTGGAAACACATATGTACAATAAATTGGCAGAGTAAAACTTGCTTACTGCCATGTTCCATTCACTGGTTTGGCTTGGGTCCCTGAGGAGGCGAACAATAAATGGGAAGTTGATAGAGGAGTGGCACGGACAACGGCTTGGCAGGAAGATGCGAGTAGAGAAGCAGAATACTGGAGACCTCTTACACCCAATGGGGCCCCAGGCGCATAGCAGGTAAGTCAGCATTCAGTTTTATAGCAACGGTTTCTACTGCACCAATGTAGTTTTTCTTTAAACATTAGAGTATTTAAGACACCAAATATTAGTCTCCCTATGGATCAATTCTGAAGCTACAAGTCCTAAATATAAATGGTTAGCAGTGCCAGCTTGTTTATGCAGATGACTAGTCACACACAACCAATCATCTGCAACCGTCTGCTTTTTTCTCCAGACACTTTTTCCTGGTGAAACACTGGGCACAGACAGCCAAACCCTTTGCAGTCCTGGGGGAAGTAGGTTCATAAGATCCCTCATCTCACTGGAATTCTCATTTTAATAACATCTCAATAAAGATTAGTAGGCTGTCAGTCATATTACTAAAGGTAATGCATATAAAGACAAATAAAATCATTTGTAAGCCATAATCAGAACCCAACGTGTTTTGTAAGACTGGATTTCTAAATAATGTTTATGGATCACTTATCCTATTATTTACTGTGTATAAAATGCTACTTTTGACCTCGTCCCTGTTTAATGTGAAACTAAACATACCTCTACTATCCAGATCTTAATATGGTTAAAGTATAGTGCAGGTGGGATTCTTACCGGCTATGTAACAGAGTATACAATATATCCTAACAGCTGTAGTGTAAACATGTATCTCTCTCCTTGGTATTTGGGCTTTAATTCATCATATAATAGGGCATACGGGAAATGTCATGAGAGGAGATGCAGGTTGCAGCTGATGGGGGCCAGGCCAGCCTGGACTATTTGCGTCATTAGGCACCGTCTTTTCATGGCAAAATGCTGTGCACTGTGGGCCTGATTCAGACCCGGTCGCAAGCGCTGAGCGCTCGCAACCGGGTCGATGTTTGCCCACTGGGTGCTCCGTCGCTCTGGGTCTCGCACCAAAGGGGGCGAGCTGTTGATGGTGAGTGACAGCTCGCCCCGTTTGGTGGGTGGGCTGGGGGGGGGGGGGGGCTCCAAAAAAAAAAAAAAGCCCTGATTCAGAGTGCGCGTTCTTTCAGAGCGTCCGTCTCCGAATCAGGCCCTGTGTGTCTAAGTAGAGGGAGCAGGGCCAAATGATGTAATTACCATAGAATCACTTCATATTGGCCAGTAATTGCCACCATTTTGCTCCCCATCCTGTCCACTTCACTAAGAAGTGGGTGGGAGGAGAGAGGACCACCAACTTTTTTCGTTAGCCTCCTAGAGGTTTCAGGGGATTAGGTATTATGTAATAGGGTTTAAAACTTTAAATATTTCTGTTTTACTACTAAAGCTCTCTTATACAGGGACAGAACAAGCAATATTTCTAGTTCACTCACCAGCAGCTGATGAATGAGTACACCTCGCATTATTTCTTAAAATGTAATCTGGTTTACTTACATGGCAAATGTATTGACTCTGTGGCCCAGGAGAGAAGGTCTTTGAACGGATTATGGTGCTGCCTCTCATGAACTGTGATTGCATTTGATTAGCTGCTCTCTTATCTTTTGGACGAACAACAGTGGAGGTCTGAGGAATGCCTTCTGTATTGGTTTCCTTATCAATCTACAGTACAAAGAAACTGTTAGTATATAGTACAGTACACAATGGCTTCTATGTAACACTTCTACAATGCCCAATGTGAGTGTCAATACTGATAATAGGGCCTGATTCAGAGTAGTACACTAATGCTGCTGCCGCTGCTTATGTATCTGCAGCTGTAACACAAAAATATGCAAATGCTGCAGCCGCCAGATTTATTGAGACGCTCACCTGCGGCTTTGCTAATCCAAGCATCTGTGTAAAGTGTTGCTGTATCTGCGTACAAAGACACAGCATCAGTTGCCTCCTGAGAGAGTCTACGGTCCCACATAGTGGCTGTGGGAATTGAGGTGCATGAGCCATATTCCTTGCAGCAGACTCGCAGTCACAGGGTGTGACACCCCCCTGAAACATGCCTGCGTTCCTTGCCACCTCTCCCCATTACCTCCCCCAAATGTTCCATGACACGGCGAATAAATACCCACTGCAAGCAACTACGGTAATGTACTGTACCTGGATGCATGTGCAGTACGACTCAGCCGGATGCGCAGACAGCCGATAATCATTCAACTGTGCGCACATCGGCATATCGTACACCTCTGAATCAGGACCATAGTTACAACAGGGATGTAGGAGGATGATAAAGATAACTGGTTAGTAACAAGCCAGCACTGTTATTTACAATGTGATGCACATTTACTGTAACACAAAGTAACATGTAAGAGGGATTAAGTAAATTATTGCGCACTGCATATGTTCTATAACCTGTATTTGACATAACGTAAGTGTCTTTCTCTCATACAACTGTAATAATAACAAACTTGTTATTGCAGTAGGTTAATGAAATTTCCTTTCAAGTTACATTATTGGCCATATTTTTAATTAGCTTTATCTGCAAAGAAAAATCTGTATTGCTTACTGTTCGTGGGGAAATATAACCATACTGCAAGTGCAAACATGTCCATATACGGGATGCAGTCGACATGGTTAAAATATTGACATAATAGATGTCGACACCTAAAATGTTTGATATTTGTGCTAGGGTTAGTGTTACCGTTAGGGTATGGAACTAGGTGGCGGAACTCCCCGTGGCAATGGAGGCACTGGGTGCCAGTTGTCAGGGGGCACCATGTAGCAAGGGAATACAAGGGGAACAGTTGTACCGGAGCATACAGATAAATCCATTCTATAACCGCTGCCTGCACCCTGTTGATCATTGCAGCGGCGCAGGCAGTGGTTAAAGACGGATTTATCTGTGGGGTCTGGGAGCCGCTGTCTCTTGATGTTCTGGTGCCATCAGCAACAAGTGCAAACATGTTTGGTTTATTTCGAGGCGCCGCGGCACGAAGAGTAGCAGCCATAAGACCCAGAAGAAGGTAAATGTCTGTGGGCTGTAGCTGGTAGGATGCGGGGGCTGGAGATAAACCAGGGGGCTAAAGAGTCAGAAGAAGGCTGGCTGAAACTGGAGAGACACTGTGGGACTGGAGAGACAAAAGGGGGATTGGTGCAATTGAAGAGACAATGGGGAGTTGGAGCTGCAGAAACACGAATACGGGGGGAGAATGAGGATGGATAGAAACATGGGGCGGTGAGGCTGAAGAGAACTGTGGATAAGTGGATGGAGATTATCCACAACTGGAAGGATTACTGGCACATTACTTTGTCTTTTGCCCCCTCAGCTGTGCTACTGTGCATGTGTCGGCACAAGCATATGCCACAGGGGTGGGAGGATACTAGCATTTATTTCGCCTCCGAGTGCCTGGTATGAACTACCGCCCATAGATAAACTCACAATAAAAAGACATGGTCAACATTGCAACAATGCCAACATGACATCAGTGTTCACATGCCGAATGTCAACATGGTAAATGTCGACATAATGACCATATTCACTTTCTGATGTAGACCTAATGAATGTCAACATTGTGAATGAAGACATTTTATACCATACCAGTGGTGTAACCAGTACTGGCAGAGGGGGGAGCTGCTGGCCTGGGCAATGTCCAGCAATACTTGATCCCAGTGCCAGAAGTCCTGCAGTCTCACCGGCATCTTCATAGTGGCGGGTGACATTTAGCACCAGCTGTGAGCAGCTCACGGACTGGTGGCCATTTGAACTTTGCGCCGGTTGCAAGCCAATTACAGCGTGTGTACCAGCAGCCAATAGAAAGAGGCCACGGAAAGCCAATCACCGCGTCATGGCTGACTCAAAGAAGCCACTGGGCAGGAAAGTCAGTTCGGCAGCAGCAGGCGGAGGATGCAGATGTCGCGGGAAGAGCTCTGGCGGCCCTGGAAGAGGCCAGAAGATGCCGGGCTCAAGACAGAAGAGCTCCAGGATGGGCCAGCAGCAGAAAAATGCGGCTGAGGACAGGTAGACTACAATTGATTACTACCTAGACCATCAGGTTGACCAGCACTAGGCCCGTGTAGTAATTCTAATTGTGTCATTGATGGGGGGGGGCGCGCCATTTATTCCTTTGCCCAGGGCGCCAAACACCCCAGTTATGTGAGTGACATACAGCCAGGTGCATAAATATTGGGACATTGACAGAATTTTCATATTTTGGCCTCTATTCCCCACCACAATGGCTTTGAGATGAAACAAACAAGATGTGCTTTAACTGCAGACTTTCTGATTTAATTTGAGGGTAATTACATCCAAATCAGGTGAGCGGTCTAGGAATTACAACGGTTTCTATATGGGCCTCCCACTTTTTAAGGGGCCAAAAGTAATGGGACAAACTAAACAATCCTAAATCTAACTTTCACTTTTTAATACTTTGTTGCAAATCCTTTGCAGGCAATTACAGCCTGAAGTCTGGAACGCATAGACATCACCAGACGCTGGGTTTCATCCCTGGTGATGCTCTGCCAGGCCTCTACTGCAAATGTCTTCAGTTCCTGCTTGTTCTTGGGGCATTTTCCCTTCAGTTTTGTCTTCATCAAGTGAAATACATGCTCAATCGGATTCAAGTCAGGGGATTGACTTGGCCATTGCATAACATTCCACTTTTTAGCCTTAAAAAACTCTTTGGTTGCTTTTGCAGTATGCTTCGGGTCATTGTCTATCTGCACTGTGAAGCGTCGTCCAATGAGTTCTGAAGCATTTGACTGAATATGAGCATATAATATTGCCCGAAACAGTTCAGAATTCATTCTGCTGCTTTTGTCAGCAGTCACATCATCAATAAATTCAAGGGAACCAGTTCCATTGTCAGCCATACATGCACACGCCATGACACTACCACCACCATGCTTCACTGATGAGGTGGTATGTTTTGGATCATGAGCAGTTCCTTTCCTTCTCCATACTCTTCTCTTCCCATCACTCTGGTACAAGTTGATCTTTGTCTCATCTGTCCATAGGATGTTGTTCCAGAACTGTAATGGCTTTTGTAGATGTTGTTTGGCAAACTCTAATCTGGTCTTCCTGTTTTTGTGGCTCACCAATGGTTTACATCTTGTGGTGAACCCTCTATATTCACTCTTGTGAAGTCTTCTCTTGATTGTTGACTTTGACACATATACACCTACCTCCTGGAGAGTGTTCTTGATTTGGCCAACTGTTTTGAAGAGGTTTTTCTTCACCAGGGAAATAATTATTCTGTCATCCACCACAGTTGTTTTCGGTGGTCTTCCGGGTCTTTTGGTGTTGCTGAGCTCTCCGATGCGTTCTTTCTTTTTAAGAATGTTCCAAACAGTTGATTTGGCCACACCTATATCTCTCTGATGGATTTGTTTTGATTTTTCAGCCTACTGGTGGCTTGCTTCACTGATAGTGACAGCTCTTTGGATCTCATATTGAGAGTCGACACCAACTGATTGAAAATGCAAATGTCACACTTTGAATCAACTCCAGACCTTTTACCTGCTTAATTGATAATGAAATAAAGAGGGAATAGCCCACACCTGTCCATGAAATAGCTTTTGAGTTGATAGTTTGGCCCCTTAAAAAGTGGGAGGCACATATAGAAACCGTTGTAATTCCTACACCGTTCACCTGATTTGAATGTAATTACCCTCAAATTAAATCTGAAAGTCTGCAGTTAAAGCACATCTTGTTTGTTTCATTTCAAAGCCACTGTGGTGGTGAATAGAGGCCAAAATATGAAAATTCTGTCAATGTCCCAATATTTATGCACCTGACTATAAGGGGCATTTTTAAATTTTAATTGCATATATTAAAAGTTATATTTTACAATTGATAATTTAATGTGGATATCCACCTCAAGAGTGCCCCAGCAACGAGCCCTTCTTTTTTCTTGTTTTGTGTTTCATGGCATGTTTTGGCTTTGGGAGCACCACCAACGATGACTGATGAGCTATTATAAATGGACATAAGATTGTTGGTATCTAGTCTATGAGTATTTGTTTTTGTTCAGTGCGGTACCCTTCTCTCTGGTTCCAAGTACGCATATCATTTTAATCAGCAGAAGCACATCTGTGCGAATAAGATGCATCGAAAGGTAAAAAGTTGCCCAAAAAAATGCTCACCGCTACCGAGTTATGCCACGGCGCGACTAGAAGGGCTGTTTGACGCGCAAGGAGGCTAGATGTATGAGGACACATCTGTATGTGTCATGTGATTCTTCATTTGTTCACCTTAATGGGGGATGACAGCAAGTCTTGTTCTTCGGTTTCACTCTGCACATTTTCATCACATTCATTCACTTCTTCATTTTCAGTACCGGCGTCTTCATCCTGCTCTTCATGCCTATAATATGTGACAACATTAATGGTATTGTGTGTCCTTTTATAACCAGCAGACATCTTTTATTTATCAAAGCTTTTAAGTACATATTTAAAAAAACTGTACTGGGCTCATAAATAATACCGAAGCACAGTTTATGTCAAAGAAACAAAATAACCCTAAATGCTTATACTAGCAAACAGTAACATTTAGGGATTGTTTACTTTAGAGGATAAAAGAATTAACCTTTGCATTTACACTTTTACTAACCTAATAAAGAGAATAGGATAAAACTAGCTAATAAGCAGACTAGAAATTCTAATTACTGTCTCCTCTTTCTTCAAATCCTAAGACTTTGGTATCTGCCCATAGAAAATTGCAACCAGCATATCCATCTTTATAGGTATAAATCATTATATTTGTAATACTGGAAAATTGGAAATTCTGATCTGGTACAGTATTTTGTAAGTTGACCAACAGATGGTGCTATTTCTCACACACAGATACTGTAAACTTCAGAGGTACTTAAGGATAAGTGCTATGAGCTCATTGTTGTACAATTCCTTATAGTGTTAGTATTACAGTGTCTTTTACCTTGAATCACATTTCATTATAGAACATATTCAAAATGAGTTGTAGCACAAATAAAATGTACAAACAAAAGGTGAAATGTCAAACTTTACACCACTATCAAAACAATAATATATTTCAAGTGTGAATGTTTTCAGATCAATCAACTTAAATGATGTCCTGTAAAATAAAAATAAGCAGCATTCACAATATTGTCACTTACCATATGACATCCTTATCCCCTTCCTGTCCAGTGTCTTCAAGTTCTTTTTCCACAGCCTCAAGCTCAGCAGCAGTTTGTACTAACAGTGCAGACACGGAGTTCTGGAGAAAGGTAAATGATATGAACGTGTATATGTGTCTCCTGTATAAGGCAGGGTGATGGGAAAGGTAAATGATATGAACGTGTATATGTGTCTCCTGTATAAGGCAGGGTGATGGGAAAGGTAAATGATATGAACGTGTATATGTGTCTCCTGTATAAGGCAGGGTGATGGGAAAGGTAAATGATATGAACGTGTATATGTGTCTCCTGTATAAGGCAGGGTGTTGGGAAAGGTAAATGATATGAACGTGTATATGTGTCTCCTGTATAAGGCAGGGTGATGGGAAAGGTAAATGATATGAACGTGTATATGTGTCTCCTGTATAAGGCAGGGTGATGGGAAAGGTAAATGATATGAACGTGTATATGTGTCTCCTGTATAAGGCAGGGTGATGGGAAAGGTAAATGATATGAACGTGTATATGTGTCTCCTGTATAAGGCAGGGTGTTGGGAAAGGTAAATGATATGAACGTGTATATGTGTCTCCTGTATAAGGCAGGGTGATGGGAAAGGTAAATGATATGAACGTGTATATGTGTCTCCTGTATAAGGCAGGGTGATGGGAAAGGTAAATGATATGAACGTGTATATGTGTCTCCTGTATAAGGCAGGGTGATGGGAAAGGTAAATGATATGAACGTGTATATGTGTCTCCTGCATAAGGCAGGGTGATGGGAAAGGTAAATGATATGAACGTGTATATGTGTCTCCTGTATAAGGCAGGGTGATGGGAAAGGTAAATGATATGAACGTGTATATGTGTCTCCTGTATAAGGCAGGGTGATGGGAAAGGTAAATGATATGAATGTGTATATGTGTCTCCTGTATAAGGCAGGGTGATGGGAAAGGTAAATGATATGAACGTGTATATGTGTCTCCTGTATAAGGCAGGGTGATGGAAAAGGTAAATGATATGAACGTGTATATGTGTCTCCTGTATAAGGCAGGGTGATGGGAAAGGTAAATGATATGAACGTGTATATGTGTCTCCTGTATAAGGCAGGGTGATGGGAAAGGTAAATGATATGAACGTGTATATGCGTCTCCTGTATAAGGCAGGGTGATGGGAAAGGTAAATGATATGAACGTGTATATGTGTCTCCTGTATAAGGCAGGGTGATGGAAAAGGTAAATGATATGAACGTGTATATGTGTCTCCTGTATAAGGCAGGGTGATGGGAAAGGTAAATGATATGAACGTGTATATGTGTCTCCTGTATAAGGCAGGGTGTTGGGAAAGGTAAATGATATGAACGTGTATATGAGTCTCCTGTATAAGGCAGGGTGATGGGAAAGGTAAATGATATGAACGTTTATATGTGTCTCCTGTATAAGGCAGGGTGATGGGAAAGGTAAATGATATGAACGTGTATATGTGTCTCCTGTATAAGGCAGGGTGATGGGAAAGGTAAATGATATGAACGTGTATATGTGTCTCCTGTATAAGGCAGGGTGATGGAAAAGGTAAATGATATGAACGTGTATATGTGTCTCCTGTATAAGGCAGGGTGTTGGGAAAGGTAAATGATATGAACGTGTATATGTGTCTCCTGTATAAGGCAGGGTGATGGGAAAGGTAAATGATATGAACGTGTATATGTGTCTCCTGTATAAGGCAGGGTGATGGGAAAGGTAAATGATATGAACGTGTATATGTGTCTCCTGTATAAGGCAGGGTGATGGGAAAGGTAAATGATATGAACGTGTATATGTGTCTCCTGTATAAGGCAGGGTGATGGAAAAGGTAAATGATATGAACGTGTATATGTGTCTCCTGTATAAGGCAGGGTGATGGGAAAGGTAAATGATATGAACGTGTATATGTGTCTCCTGTATAAGGCAGGGTGATGGGAAAGGTAAATAATATGAACGTGTATATGTGTCTCCTGTATAAGGCAGGGTGATGGGAAATGTAAATGATATGAACGTGTATATGTGTCTCCTGTATAAGGCAGGGTGATGGGAAAGGTAAAGCTACTGTACCGGCGTGGCCCTTTACATTAATTTAAAGCAAATATTAAAACAACAAATATATACATAAAAAAGATCATACATTTACAGTCATATTGTGACATGTTGTAAATAAGGAAGAGCTGCTTTTTCTTCAACAGTTCTGATTAATGTATCCACAAATTACTTACTCAATACTGCCATATTTCTAAGAAAAGCCATTCATTGACAGCTGCATGAATGCAAACAATACGCCTAGTAATCCATGTTGGGTTTGTGGGTATATATGTATATAAACACAATATATCACTTTGACGCCTGTTGCAATTCCCTTGCTGCAGACGTTATCCTACGTTTTGTTACTTTTCCCGCAACTTTGCTACTCTTCCCCAATTTTGCTTCAAGACGCATACACACTAGACGATTTTTAAGAACGATATGGACGATAACGATATCGTTCAGTGTGTATGCAGTGAACGACCAACGATGCGCACTCCCGCAGGTTGTTGACGATGTCGTTTGTCGTCCATACATGCAGGTCAATCTGACGATGTCATTAAGAATTGCCTCTTCAGATATGTGGCAGGATGACTTCACTGAAAGATATCTTTAACCACTTGCCTGGCATGATCGTATCAGATACAACCAGTCAGAAAAGCTCTGTGGGCGGCTGCTAGAAAGTCATATTGTAGCAGCCGCCAATCACAGATGGATCTCCTGGTCCCTGTGCACACTGTCCCTCCACGTGGGCCGGCCAATCACTGGTAGCAATGATCGGACAGCCCAGCGCCGGCACACCCTCCCCCAACGGCTGCCGAGGGGACAGAGCAGACGCCGGGTAAATAAAACAGCAGCGATGATGGCGCCAGCAGCAGCCCTTCTCTCTCCACCCCCGCTAGCAGCCGGGCTGCAAACTAGACAGAGCAGCCGCCGGTCAATAGAAGGTAGCGCTATCACTGACCTTTTCTCTGCCGCCCCAGGCCCATTGTCCAGGCCTGAAAAGGGGGACTCATCAGTGGTCCCACTCAGTAAAGCTCCACAGCGGCTCCAAATAGTAGAGGGAGCAGCCGCTGACCAAAGAGCCAACCCCTCCTCTCCCTCCCCCATTTTTGAAAGCCCCACCCCCCATGAATAACAGCAAAGCCCTGGCACTATATATAAATATATATATATATATATATATATATATATATAATGTGTGGAGCCCCCCAAACGGTGTCAAACAATCAATTGTTTCTATCGATGGTTGAATGGATTGGCCATCGATGGTACAGCTGTCAATGACCAGAACTACAGTATACCATAAAAATGTTTGTTTTTATGGTATATGGTGTCTAAAAAAATAAATAAATTGCATTGGAATCGTTTTAAAAAGATGTTCTTGACCTAAATCAATCATAAAAAAAAACGACAACTTCAGAGCGGTTTTTGTAAAAAAATTTTTGTCAGTTACGTGGTTAAAGATATCTTTCAGTGTGTGCACCCAATATCATTTGCCCTGCACTGCAGAAAGTTAAAGGGAAATCTTTCACCAATATCGTTCATACAGCACATTGTCTAGTGTGTATGCCCATTTAGTACGCAAATAGTGTATTTGGTACTTAGGATTGGTATTTTTGTCACTTAAAGAATAGAGATAAAGTTGCAAATAAAGCATAGCAATAGTCACTGTTATTGGACCACAATTCAGAGATGGGAATAGCGTAAGAAATAGCAAGTAACTATGTTGCAATGCAAGGGGTGCAAATACATACATGTTTTGCATGCAGGGTAAATAGTGGCTGCTTTTGCATGTAGCCCACAAATGATGGACAGCTTTATTTTAACGCTGCAATTTAGATTTCAGTTTGGACAGATCTGTATGTGTATGTATTTTAAAAAGTCCCTCTATATCTCTGTGCGACTGAGTCTGTGAAATTGTATACGATGTGCTAGAATGCAGCAGTCACAGCGGTTTTCATTCCAATCTCGGTTATAGTTCATATACAGACTCAGGTGCACACAGATATACAAGTGTTGAATATGAAATGAATCAGCAGTGTCTGCTGCTGTGTCCTAGTTGCATCACATTGTGACGCCAGTAGAGAAGCATGGGACCTGGCGGCTCAATCACCAGGCAAGTGGCGCTGCGTGTCATATTGAGGCTAGAGGTATGAGGGCATCTACATATATAGAGAATATAAACCATCAGGGCTGAGCATGGTTGTTACATAGCACACACACTGTAGTTAGAAGGACACGGATGTTGTATTATGAAATTCACTGAACTTTCTAGATATCAGTGCTGAAAGATTAGCAATGACCCATAATAGCTGTTAGTTGAAACTTTTATATGAAAGTAGAGAAATACAAGTGGGAGGTGCTTCTAGTCCGACAAGTCAAGGTAAGAATAGCAACCTATCAAGAAGGTAACTACGTATAACGTTACATTGCATAGCACTGTCGTTCAGGTGTGTACCCAGCTTCACAGAGCCTTGAGGCTGAAGCAAGGAAGACTTTAGCCAGCATATAAATACCAACATTTGTCTTTTATGACCGAAGACAAATTGAACATTTATAGGAAAAGTTAAATTCTTCAATAAGTAAAAATAATTTGGCCTGCATAGCATCTCACGCATGCCTAGAGTTGTAGTGGTGCTGATATTTTAGTGTTTAATAAAAGTTATGTTTTAGTGGCACATACTGATTGGAGATCAGTGCATCTTGTAACCAGTTAGTCTGAAAAGTCATTTTGGGGTTAACGGATTTGAAAAACAAATATACTTAATGCCACATTGCAAAAAAATCGCATGCACTAACTGCAATGAAGCAAGGCCGTAGGTAGAAATCCTATGAACAAGTGTATAATCCAACACGCAATAATAATTCTTACTGAATCTCCTGCAGTGTGTTCTTCCAGAGAACCGATGCTTTGCTTATTATTTTGCTTTTGCTTCTTTAGACATCGGTAGCTCAGGAGGTTGTACCACCGTACTTCTTTCTCTCCGGACCTACAGACATCAGCCAGACTGATTTGGGCACCTCCCTGTAAACAAATAAGGTCTTGATTACTGGATAATTGTATTTAGGCCAAAATTACAATATAGTGTATCCCAGAAATAAATACAGAGCCTAGAAAAACTATCACGGCCACAGATTCTAAATTTTATATTGATTTAAGTTTTTTGCACTGATCCAAAGTGTTAAGAGTATTTTTAAAAAAAAATGTTCTTTGAAATACACTGAGACAAGATAAAAAAGTACAACACAGAAGTGTCAGCAGATAGAAAGTATGACTGAAGACAATATAAAGACCACATTGACAGTGAAAAACAATGGGTATGAGAAAATAAAACCTATACATATGTAACAAACAAATACAACCAGCTCAAGACCAATATGAATATTCTAACACGTACCCAAAAGCGCCATTTGGGTCCATGCAGCCTAGAGCTAATTGAAAGTAGGTTATAGATAACACATACCAAATAGTGGTCACAGGGGCGTATCTACAATGGGCACAGGGTGTGCGGGGCACACGGGTCCAAGGGGGCCCAGACCGCTTTCACACCCATATTATTAATACTTACCACTTCGCCTCTGGATTCCCACGTTGGTGCCGGTATCAGCGCAGTAAAAATCACCGAGAAAATGGCCGCTGCGGCCATTTACCCAGCGTTTTGCACATGCAAAGTATGGAAAACACCGGAAAAATGGCTGCTGTGCCATTTTCCCAGTGACCTGCTCAGTGAGCTGCCAGCCTCCAGAGAGAGAGGAGGGGGCCCCAGACAAAGACTGCACACGGGTCCCCTCCTCTTTTGAAATGCCCCTGCGTGGCCAAGAGACAAAATATCTCAACATTAGATATCAGAAAATGATCACACATCAGCATGACGTGGAGATTGATCAGGGAGTAAGGGAGAATCCTCTTTTGTGGTCCACGATGAAGTTGTGGCATATATTATGCCACAATTCTAATTTGAAGGAACATCGATCACTGTTTCTGCCAATTATGAATAACCCCGATTTTCAAAACTAACTTTCATCCTTTCCTTTTACATTATTGTATATATAATATGGGATGTAGGTAATATAGTAGACACAGCTACTAAACGTCCTTTGACATTTGAACACGCGAGCAAAAACTATCCGGTACTCCGATTTCCATTGGCGTTTTTCCAGGCGCAACATTATGCAAGTTCAGTCATCAGGGGTCTATCTGACCAGGATTGGTGGAATCAGGTTGATGTTATGTTCAGGTCTCATTCCCCCTGCTAGAAAAGCTAGATCAATACATTACATTGTGTAGACATATAGACCATACACAGGTTGCAACAGGGGTTGGTCAATGGTTGTCCTTTTTTCCCTCCCTGACGTGTGATATTTTGCTTACAAATCTCAGCAGCTCAAGTAGATTATTGCTTGCAGCCCAATACCAAAAATGTTTCTAAATAGGTCCTACTTTACGTCTCAGGACAATATTTGGCGGGAATAACATCATCTCATAATTATATACATTGCCAGAACCCAAATGCGGATTTCCTCCATTGCTTTTGATCTTGCCCATTATTGCGTAAATTTTGACTCATAGTTAGAAAATTCTCTTTAGATTATCTGGTAAATTGTAACCCATTCTCAGCAGAATGGGCTATGTTTGGGATGGTATCGACTACACAAAGAACTTCTAGAGGATGCAGAAAGTTGCTTTTAGCAATCAGTGTAGCTGCAAGAAAAGTAATTCTGCAGACTTGGATTTCAGCTTCTCCACCCTCTTTGCAAATGTTCCAAAATAAATGAATCCATGTGCATCATGGATTGGATAGAAAACCTCTCTAGATAAAGAACGCTTAAGGTCAAGATTTTTTGAATCATGGGAATCTAGAATTTAAGACTCTCTGAAAAACACTACGTGGTATGAGCAGAGGAGAGTTTTAGGAGACCCTCAAATTGTTATTGAATAGCCTTTGGAATCAAATCACCTTGGCATGCTTTGGGTCATTGTAGCAGCCTTGAGGGCTGGTGACCCTTGGCAAGATGTGACCTACGGGCCGAGAAGCAAGATGCGGCCTTTGGGCCCTGCAGCAGCCTTGAGGACTGGTAACCCTTGGTAGGAAGACACTGTGGTGCGACTTGTTCCGCCGGGTTGACACAAGCAGCAGAAGGCTTGATTGCGTAACCTGGACGCTGGTGTGAGACCAGTGCCGCCAGGTTGACACAAGTGGCAGTTCGCTGGATTTCTTATGCTGGACGCTGGAGTGCGGTCCGTGCCACTTAGATGACACACGCAGCAGGAGGATGGTATGCGGATCGTGCCGCCTGGATGATACAAGAGGCAGGAAGCTGGAATGTGGACCATCCCGCCTAGATGACACAAATGGCAGGAGCAATACAAAGCAGGCAGGCAGAACTGGATACTCGACTAAAACAGGAGACTAACAGAAACACGTGAAAACGCCTTCACCGGCATCCGAGAAACACATCAGCAGGGCAGAAAAAGTAGAAGCTACCAATCCTGTTCCAGCAGAGATGATGTACAGCCTAATGGGAGGACTTCATGAGCTGACAGCGTGGCATCTCTGTCTCCCAGCAACCGACCTGCGAGAACCGCCAGGAGTCCCGTTGTCCAACAAGACGCGGTTGCGGCTTGTGACACCTCCACTGTGTGCGTCAGGCCAAATACCTCCCTACATCCAACTAATTGGGAAAAATTTGCTAATTGCAGGACAGCAGAACAGTCTCCACAAATCCGGACTGTCACACCAAAACCGGGGCAGTTGGGAGGGAATCGGTATGTAATGCCAACAGCTGATTAGCCACTAGATGAAATAATGGCGCCGGAAACCTGAACGCTCTACATCCCGAATGGGGCTGGTAAGTACCGTAACCTGTCCCCACCCAACCGTCCATTAGTGGTGCCTAACCCTAATCCCCCCCCAGTGGTGCCTAACCCCTCCCCATGGTGCCTAACCCTAACCCCCCCTACCCGCACCTTAAACCTAACCCTCCCGCAGGAGGTGCCTAACCCTATTCTCCCCCCGGTGGTGCCTAACCCTCCCGGGGAGTGCCTAATCCTCATCTCCCCCGTGGGTCCCTAAATCTCACCCCCCCCACAGCTAACACATAACATACCCCATTAACCTTCGTTAGGCATGGCGGCTATCGGGATCTTGGCATGAGGCTAAAGATAGGCGTTGGGACTTAGAAGTCTGGCTTTCCGCATCGGGATTGTGGCGGCTGGCATTCCAGATGCCGGTAAGTTAATTACATCCCGTTGGGAGATATGGCGATGAATACGTATTGCTTATATATGTAAATTGGACATTTTCCATTTTTTACATTATATTTATTTTAGGAAATGTGTGACTGGAATTGAATTCTAGGCTTAAAGATTGTGAAGTATAATAGAAAGGTTAGATGCTGATACTTTTTCAAGGCACTGTATATGCATGCATCACAGCTATATAGTTAGCGTGATCCCCTGCAGGAGGCTCGTTCGCACTTACGAGTTCTACGGCAAACAAAACCTTGCATATTTGCTCATTCCTCATTATAAGCAATGTTTCTACCAGTAATATTCCATGGAGGAGCATTGTGGAGACATCATGTTTGATGGAATCTCCCCTAGGCAGCCTGTGGTTAACCATAACAAGATGTGATTGGATGTAATATACTATGGGGCACATGTACAGATGCTCCCAGTTATATTGTGGCTGATCGCGCCACAAACGCGTGCATGCATCGCGCCATGCGATTCCCCTGCATACGCTACGGCGCACACTGTGATTGCACCATGCATTCCGTGGAGGCGTGTACGCAGTGAGAGTATCATCTCATGCTATGCGTGACACGAGTTGCCACGCCAGCAGCAAGGATATAGCTGGGCATATCTGTACTAAGCCTTGGAGAGAGATAAAGAGGAGCTGATTGGTTGGAAATGTATCTCCTTGTCCAAACTGTCACTTCACAGGCTGTGTTTGAAAAATTAGTTAGGAGCTGATTGTTTGGTACTTTATTTCTGTCCACTTTATCTCTCTCCAAAGCTTAGTACATAGACACAACCTAAAAAACAAAAAAATAGGACTTGGAGCGCTGGTAATGCAAATGTTTATTATATATTCTAAATGATGAAACGCATAACATGAAATACATCAATATATAGGTGACAATGTATAATATGAATATTCAAACACATTCAGCTGTGGCCACAGAAATACAAATAAAAACCAGCAGATATAAAAAAAAAAAAAAAAAAAAAAAAGGCAGCGCCTGAGTACTGCCCTATAGAGGTCAGGAAAAAGAAAAAATCAGTAATGTAAACTCACACCTTTTAATGCAACTAGCATTCAAAGGTTTGAGTTATACAGAAGCCTTCACAGATCAGTGAGATCCGTGAAGGATTCAGTCTGTGTTTTTAAAAAAATATATATAACGTGCACCCCCTTCCCCAAAAGCCACTGGCTCTGTACAGCCTGTGCTGGTTTTTAAAATACAGGGGAAAAAATGTGTAGGGGGGCCCTGTATTTTAATAACCAGCACCGGGCTATTTAAAACCTGTCATGGTTCTAAAAATACAGGGGCCAAAATGCGTAGCAGGCACCTAAAAGTACCAGCACAAGGCTTTTCTGATCCGGTCCTGGTTGTGGAAATACAGGGGACAAAACGTGTAGGCGGACCCCTGTAATTTCCATAACCAGTACCGGACTCTTTCTAGCATTGGTGTTATGCCACAGCCATGGAAACCCTTTCACCTGGTTCCCCAGCCAAAGCATTACCCCTGACCGCTAGTCATCCCAGGCTAATAAAGGGATCCCCCTCTCCAGGGCACCACAGGCCTGGACTGATAGCCCAGGGCTATCCCCGACACCCCCGGCCGGTGGGTGCCAGTTTGTTAGTGTAAATGTGGTGTAAAAAATAGAAGTGCAAATATTGTCTTTTGCAATATAACTACAAGGGATTGCAGTGGATACCATTACCTGTGCGGCAGACCTCTCCAATACCCGGGGGAGCAGGTCTTGGTTCTGTGCGAGGACAATTGATTCCTGGCAGCGACACAGATTTCCCAGCTTTACACAGCTCTCCTACTTTCACACAGGGAGAACTTTGAATTCTACCCAGCAGCCACATTAAAGCACGTAATTATACCTGTTTATTTTCATTACACAAGTACTGTGGCTCAGGCTCTAGCTTCTATACACTACTGTGAAGTTCTAATTAATCCCTAAATTAGAAGTGAGCTACAAGTACTGAATCCAATTTTTTATTTTTCCTGACCTCTATAGGGCAGTACTCAGGCGCTGCCTTTTTTTTTTTTTTTTATATCTGCTGGTTTTTATTTGTATTTCTGTGGCCACTTGTGGTGACTTTTGTATCGGTTTATGTCCCTAATTCCAACCAGTTTACATTTCTTAGGAACATGTGTTTGGCCATTCAAAAAATTAAACAAGGTTCCCTAATAATGCTGGGATATTTTAACTTGGTTTTAGATCCTAAAGTAGATAAATACCATCAGCTTCCCAACGCTTCCTCCATTTCGTACTCTGGGCCTAATTCAGACCCGCTCGCGAGCGGACGCTCGCAAGCGGGTCGATGGTGCCCGAATGCGCATGCGCACGACGGAGGGAGCTCAGTCGTGCGCATGCGCGAGACACGGCGAGCGACAGCCAAGCTGTCGCTCCGGGTCTCGCACCAAAGGGGGCGTGCTGTCGATGGTGACTGACAGCACGCCCCCTTTGGTGGGCGTGCCAGGGGCATAGCTGCCAGACAGAGGAGTTCCCATGGGAACGCCTACCGTCTGGGTCCGGCCCCACTGACATCAGTGGGAGTGATTTTGGCTCTGATAGAGCCAAAATCACTCCTGGGCTTGCAGCAGCGAGACCCTACCGCAGGGTCTCGACGTAAGCCCGATGGTCGCGATGGTCTTGACCATCACGACCATCATCATGGACGCTCGCTATAGCTGTGGGTGGTAACCCACAGCTATGCGAGCGTCCAAGAGGCCGCTCCATTTTTAGGGAGGAGGGCCTTGATTCAGAGCGAGCGCTTTGGTCAGAGCGTTCGGCTCTGAATCAGGCCCTCTGTTAGCAGAATTTGATCTATACGATGTAGGGAGAAAATCTAATCCCTCTGCTCTAGATTATACTTATTTTTCTCAAGTCCACAATTCTTATTCCCATATTAATCTTTCATTGACAGACAAGTGGACTTTACAATATTCACAGTCGTTATTTTTCCCCATTACGTGGTCTGACGATGCTCCGCATGTGGAAATGGAATCTATCCTGTCAACATTTGCCCCCTTGCCCTTGGAGACTCTCTTCCCCCCCTTCTTACAGACCCCGTCACTAAACAATTTATAGCAGATAGCATAAAGCTTAATGTGGAGTCTAATGTTCCCTCTGATACATCTTTCTCCTAACCTTCCCTCTCTAATTCACCTTGACCGCAGAATATTAAATTTTATAGAACATGTTAATTCTTCCAAATCAGGATTGCTTTTACTCTCCCTTGATGCTGAAATAGCATTTGACTCCTTAGTTGGTTATATATGCGGGCTGTCATTTCTAAATTTGGTTTTACGGATCGTATCTTCACGTCTACTTTAGCTTATAGTTGTCCTTCAGCTAGGGTCTTTAGCAATGGTTTTCTGTCTGACACATTCCCTATATATATATATAATGGTATGCGACAAGGATGCCCCATTTCCCCTTTGATATTTGTTTTGGCCATTGAACCGATTGCTGCTAAAATAAGAACAGATGCTGAGTTACCTTGAGTTAAGGTTGGGGCTCAGGTGCATAAACTTTGTCTTTTCGCAGATGACGTTCTCCTTTTTGTTACAGACCTCTTGCATTCGTTGACCCATCTCCATTCGGTATTGGATGCATATAGTGCTACTTCTTACTATAAACCTAATACATCTAAGACTGATGCTTTACCTATTAATCTTACATCTTCCACTATTTCTTCTCTCCACTCTGCCTTTCAGTATAATTGGTGTACCTCCTCTATTCATTATCTTGAAATACATATACCACCCTCCTCTGTATCGGTTTTCGATGTTTACATGCCCACCCTAATTGATCGCCTTTCTAAATTCATTAAATCTTGGTTCTCTTATGAGATTTCCTGGCTAGGCTGTTTAGCTGCTTTTAAAATGTCTTTATTACCAAAACTAATGTATTTGTTTTGTACGATCCCTTTTATGTTTAGTAATACATATATAGATAAGTATCATTTTAATTACCTTGTTACCTTTGGAAGAATTGCCCTCCAAAATTAACTCGTTCTCGAATGATTTTACCTAGGGAATGTGGGGGATTAGGTTTGCTGGATTTAGTTTTGTACCACGAAGCTTGTTTACTAGCAGAACTTCAAGAATGGTTTTGTCCTCCCTCTGTTAATTGTTGGGTGTCCCTAGAACAACATAGCTGTCCACAATTTCCTTTAGTAGATTTACTTTGGGTGCATAGATCTGGGAGTCCATTTTGTTCTTCATAAAAGCTCGGATACCGGATTTCTCACTTCCATCCCCAGAACTTTCTACTACAGCTGTAGATAAATTAACTCCTAATCTTACTGTTTCAGTTTGGTTAGGTCATGGTATATACAAATTGGGAGATCTTCTGGAAGGTAGTCTGTTTATCTCATTCCCCCATCTACAATCCCGTTATTCTCTACCTGCGCCCTAGCTACTACATTATATGTGAATTCACGATTGGTTCCAGAAAGTATCTGGCTGGGTGGCTTGCTTTGTCCTCCTACCCAAATGCTTTTTTCTCAATTGCAAAAGGGTGGGTGTAGAGGTGGCGTTTCTTTTTGGTAGAAATTTCTCATTGTGTTAAGCCCTTCAGATAAGTCCGGAGCACAATTAAGATGGGAAAAAGATATAGGTCACCCAATTTCTGATTCTAAGTGGGAATTTATCTATTCTACTTCTTTCTGAATTTCCCGTTTTTTGAACCATACTGAAAATAAGAGTTGTGGTAGACTTACCATTGATAACTCTTTTTCTTCGAGGTCCATAGGGTCCACAGGGATACTATGGGGATAATGTGGTTGGAGTGATCCAGGCACCAAACAGTTAAAGTTTTCAGCTCCCATGATGCCTCTGGTCCTCCTCCACATATACCCCGCCCCTGGCCACAGGCGTTCAGTTTTGTTAACTAGCCCAAAGCAGGAGTAGGAAAGCGGAGAAGGAAGAACAATCGTACACTAGAAACACGCTAAATGAGGGAATCCGTGACCAAAAGAAAAAACTATCCAATGCAGTCAGGGTGGGTGCCCTGTGGACCCTTTGGATCTCGAAGAAAAAGAGTTATCAATGGTAAGTCGACCATAACTCTTATTTTCTTCTTCAGGTTCCATAGGGATTCAAAGAGATACCATGGGGATGTCCTAAAGCAGTTCCCCTAAGTGTGGGGATGGTCCTGAGTAGAAAGGAGAACTTGTCGCCCAAAGGAAGCATCCTGAGAGGCAAAAGTATTAGAGGCGTAGAACCTGAGAAAATTGTGAACAGAAGACCACGTGGCTGCCTTGAACAATTACTCATAAGAGGCACCACTACTAAATGCCCAAGATGGCCCTACAGACAGAGTACAATTGGTTGTCATTTTGTTTGGAACAGCCTGTGTGTATTCCTGAGAGATAGTCATATGTAACCATCTAGCCAGGGTCTGTTTGTTGGCTGGCCATCCTCATTTGTGAAAACCATATAGCACAAACAGAGTTTGTACGCTCCACATAGATACGGAGAGCATGAACCACATCCATGGAAGCTTCACCTACAGAAAGGTCTGAAGACTGAAAAGCTGGAACCACGATCTCTTCATTGACGTGAAAATGGGACACTACCTTAGAAAGGTAAAAAACTCCCTTGTACGGAGAACAGCTCTATCCTGGTGAAAAATAAAACATAGGGAGCAACAATAGAGCGCTGCCAAATCAGAGACTCTGCGTGCAGAAGAGATAGCAAGGAGAAAAAGTGTCTTAGCTGTCAACCATTTCAAATCTACAGGGTCCAGAGGTTCAAATGGGGGAGCTTGTAGCCCCATGAGAACCAAAGACAAATCCCACGGTGCTACTGATGGGACAAAGGGTGGCTGAACTCGGAGAACCCTCTGAAAAAAAATTCAACACCTGGTAAAGAAGCAATCTTTCTCTGGAACCAGACTGACAGTGCAGAAACTTGCACTCTCAAAGTGGCCAGATGGAGACCACTTGGACATACAGGCTGGAGTAAAGTCAGTACCCGGGAAAACCTAAACACCTTAGGGTCATATTTTCCGTGGGATCACCATTGACCAAAAGAATCCCAAACTCTGAAGAGGAAGGCTTTCGTGCCCTAAGTATCATTTGAATCGCAGAGCTGGAGAAACCCTTGGCTCTTAAGATGGAAGACTCAAGAGCCACGCCGTCAAAGACATACGAGGTAAGTCCGGATGCAGACAGGGACCCTGCGCTAACAGATTCGGCCATAGAGGAAGAGGATATGGACTGTCTATGTTGGTGAACCAATGACGTCTGGGCTAAGCAGAATCCACTAGTATTACTGTTCCGCCTTCCTGCTTGAATTTCCTGTGAACCCTTGGGAGGAGGGAAATCGGAGGAAAGATATGCCAGCTTACTGCTAGTGCGTCCCATTTAACTGCTATTGCATCCATGAATGCTGCTGGGAGATCTCTGGTCCTGGATCCATACCTGGGAAACTTGTGGTTGTGACGTGATGCCATGAGGTCTATGTCTGGTAGGCCCACAGATAGACCTAACCAGGAGTTGAAAAAAACCCGGGTGGAGAGACCACTCTCCGGCATGTATGTCCTGACGACAGGGCTGACTAACTTGACGTCTGACTAACCCAGACCTCTTAGTTTGTCGCCTGGTTGTCCTGCAAAAACTAGACAGGCTTAAAAAAGAAGGTTCCTTTGCTTGTCCCTGAGGACGAAAGGACTGAAAAGAAAACTGCCTAGACTTTAATGTAGCTGTAGATGGCAGACCTGCAGATTTTGAAGCTGCCAGAGTAGCTATTATGTTATCTAACTCTGCTCCAAAAAGTACATTCCCATAAAAAGGTAAGCATTCAAGAGCCTTCTTTGACCTTGTATCAGCTTTCCAGGACCTTAACCAGAGGACGCTATGAGCTACCACTGAGGCTGCTGATGCCTTAGAAGCTAAGAGTCCTGCATCTATTGCAGCTCCTCCCAAATAGGAGGCTGCTTCCCGTATGTGGGAGATATATGTGAGCTGTTTTCTGGTAGCATCTGTTAGAGAATCCTCCAATGTCCCTGTCCATTCTTCAACCACTTTGGCTACCCAAGCTCCAGTCTTAGCTGGACGAGTAACAGCTCCAGATGATGAAAATATTGCCTTAAGACATGTTTAAATCTTCTTATCTGTAGAATCTTTGAGAGAAGATGCTGACGGAATATGCAACATAGCATTCCTGACTTATGCTGCATACACACATAAAGATTTTCTGTCTAACCATCCAACTAGTTGATTGGTTGGAATGAAAATCTGGTAACGTATGGGAGTAAATGATGATCAGCAATTTGCTCCTAAATGCCAGAAAACAGATGAAAATGGTCGTCAGACAAGTTTGTTAAATGTTTGATCTAAACAATTTGTTCAAACAACAGTTTTTGCCCATTTTCCGGTGTTTGGGAGCAAATTGCTGATTGTCATTTGCTTTCATACCTTACCAGATTTTCATTCCAACCAATCAACTAGTTGGATGGTTGGACAGAAAATCTTTATGTGTGTACCCAGCTTAAGTGTGTCACATGAGCATCCACAGTAGGAGGGATTTCCCACTTAGTACATTCAGAAGCTGGGAAAGGATACAACGATGCTAATCTTTTAGTAATATAAAACAGTTTATCCGGGTTACCCCATGTCTATTGCATAAGTTCAGTGAGCTGCTCAGATTTAGAAAACTCAGCTTTTACCACCTTCTGGTGTTTAAACACTGGAGCTGGTTCATCATCCTGTATATCTAGGATTGATTTGACCGCCCCTTACCAAAGAAGGAACATCCACTGTAGAAGGATGGTCCTCCTCTGCCAAGCTAGACCCAGAAGAAGAACTCTGCACATCATCTGATTCCTCCGATGATGCGTCTGAAACCATATGTTGAACAGTCCGACAGATAACTTCCGTTTAGGTGCATTAGTGACTATCAGTCTGCTCGCAACAGCTGACTGACTTGAGTGGGCATAAGCATCCAAGAAGGAAGGATGTATAGGCGGTGCAAACATAGCATGCTGTGAGTACCCCATACAAGGAGGCAGCGTGGGAGTAACCATATGATGCACAAACTGCTTCATTACCTCAGATAAGGAGGGCACCCAAGATGGCTCTTGTACAGGGACTGGTATACTGGACTGGTATACTGGACTGGTGAGATGGCTCTTTATAACAAACAGCACACAAACCATCCTTTATAAAGTCCTGAAAGGACAAGCCTGCCAAACAGGATTTACATGAAACCAGCACAGGGACCTCCCCCTCCTGAATCCCTTTACTTTTTTCATATCAATTATAAAGGTAACAATGCAAAGTAAATGTAATGTGACAGTCTTCCCAAATAACAATTAAATGTAAAGTATAAAGAAAAAACACCTGTAACAGAGGGATGAGGAGAAAAAACAGTGATAGTTATATCTGACAGTCAGAAATAAAAGGCAGTATCAACACAGCATCTAGCAAACAGTCACATACAATGCATATGCAATTTACTTACAATGGGCTCTGAATCAACTACTCAAAACACGATGCTTGGTAGGATATAGAGCACTATATACCTGACCCATGGAAGAGGTATAGAGGGAGACTGATCCAAAACCTCCTGAGACCAACAGCTACAGCAGCGCACCGATAGTGGACTGTGAGCGTCTCATCTACACAAGGCGGGTAGGAGGAGCGACACAAACGTGCAAAAACCTCTGAAGGAACTGCGTCTGGGTCGGAGGAGGAGCTGCAGAGGGAGAGCCTACCTCCCCTAAGCTGTATCAACCAGCCGGGTGCGCTGGCCTCATGGCAGCAGATGAGTCTGCTGCCAAACCCCGGTGTCAGAAGATAAGGCCCCGGTGGTCTAGTGGGGACGCGGACGCTCCGGACCCTCACTGGAGCGACTTTCGGTGCAGGAAAAAAGGACTGACGTGTGCGCTTGCCCGTAGGTGAGGAATCGCCTTCCCCAACATCTCCGGGCGTCCGGTTGCAGTCCGGGCCCCAGCATCGCTGTTAGCAAGCTCTGCCGTGACCCGCCGAAATCACCAGAGATGTTACTGGTGTTGCGGCTGGATGGAGTTAGACGGAGTCGCAGTACATGCGTCTTACTTCTGACGCTCAGCACTGCTAACTCTAAAACATAGAAAATAAAAAAAAAAACATAACATAAAATGCCTGAACAACTGAATGCCTGTGACCAGGGGCGGGGTATATGTGGAGGAGGACTAGAGGCATCCTGGGAGCTGAAAGCTTTAACTGTTTGGTGCCTGGATCACTCCAACCACATTATCCCCATGGTGTCCCTGTAGATCCCTATGGGACCTGTAGAAGAAATGCAAGTTAAGTTACTAAATACATACTTATTGGCTAGATGTATTTTCTCTAATTCAGAAGGTTCTAGGGTTATCGCTATCTTCCTCCCCATCCTTGGCTCTATTACATATATACCCTGCGTCTATTCCCTTACATCAACGATATATACTTGGGAATATTTGTACTGCAGCCCGCGCTGCGCTTGCCCAATGCTGGAAACAGCCTCTTCATCCTCCATGAAGTTAATTTTCACTTTTTAATGGAAACAGAATCCATGCCATACTCCACCTCTACTTCCTCTCCGAGGTGGATGGCTTGGCATGAGTTCTTAACAGATGGAGAGGGTGCTGCCTTTCTGACCAAACCGTCCTTGTCGAACCCTTTACAATTTAGGGACAAATTCAGTTAGCCGTGAAAAGTGCCGCCTGACGAAAAGTGGATTTAAATTGACCTCATATGCCTTTTTTGCCACAATGGTTTCTCCATGCTCTTTTCGCCCTATTCAATTGTAAAACACGCAAAAACTGTGAAAAGGACCTCTTTTATTGAGGTAATCAGTCGGTACCCCATAAAAAGCTTCAGTGGCCTTGGGAATCAATATAGAATAGTAGCAGTAGCCCTAATAAATATATTCAGAGAACTTATTTTGTTGCAAAGGGCTGTTATATGCATGTTTTCATGTGTGTGGAAAAATTATAGAAAGCAATGGTTTTTCAGAAAAATAAGTACCGAGGTTAAATTCGGGGCACCTGAAAGTGGGTACTAGTATATTTTGATGTCTCTAAAATGAAGATTTAAAAAATCCCAAAAATACACATGCTGCAGCCTCGTACAATCCCAAAAACACCCGTCCCAACCATATAGTCAGTTCGCAATTGCCGATGGTTGCTAATCTGTGCATGCGCGAACTACACTGTGCGATCACAGATCCCTCGCTCGCCCAGCAAAACCAGCCCAGTAGAGTGAGTGACAGGAGAGGCCGTATGTGGGTGGTGACAGGGGCAGTCCAGTAAAAACGGGGCTAGAGATGCGAACGCAGATGTGCCCGAGTGTTTAAACGTCGTTTTAGAGGCGTGCATAATTAAAACAGGCAGCGTCATAGTACACGTCACCAGCCATTTTTTTCCTCTGTTTTGCTCGCAATGCTTGTGGTAAAGAAAAACTAATACAAGCATTGCGTTCACATCCGATAGTGGTCGATGTACCAATGTTTTCACAAACTTCCAGGAGATGACGTGGGGCAGTGGGCGTCTCTGCATACGCGAAGGAGAGTCTGCATACACAAAGTGAACGCTCGTACAGGTACGATGGGCGTGCTTATGCCTTGGTGAGCGATCGCTCCATGCCGCGTCACTTTCAAATATTTGCATACGCATCATGCGAGCGTACGCTCATAGCGTCCGGGTCTGAATCAGGCCCCAAATCCCCACATCTGTACCCCAAAATTGGGATTTTGCACTCTTTTCTCCTGCCTTTTGCTGGAGAAACTTTTTAGCCTGTTTTTGCCTGTGGAGTTTTCGTGTAGGCGAATTGAATATGGAGATGCTTTGAAAACAGGCGAAGAGTGCAAATCTGAGAAACTTTTCTCCAAACGGCACTTTTCGCGGCTAATTTAATTTGACCCTTATGGTGGGTACACACTGGGCGATATTACTGAGCGACTGCACGATTACAACATCGTAGTCGTGCAGTCGCTCAGTAATCGTGCACAAATCGGAGTGCGCATCGCTGGTCGTTTCCGACATTGTCCATCACCTGAACATGCAGCACAATCTGACGATGTCGTCAGGTTGCTGCATGTTGGGGAATGGGGGATAGAGCCCGGTGCTGAACAATATCGTTAATGATATCTTTCAGCGGGTGTGCTCAATGTCATAAACGACATTGAGCACAGCCTGCCGGGGACACACTACACGATATCGCTCAGGGAGCATATCGTGTAGTGTGTACGCACCTTTAGTCTCAATGAAACTTCCACTTCTAGTTAAAGTTTGGCTATGGAAGTTATGTGAAGGTATTCTATGTTTCTCTTTTTACTTGCTGATTAGTCTAGACCAGTGTTTCCCAACCTCGATCCTCAAGGCACACTAACAGTCCAGGTTTTAGTAATATCCATGATTGAGCACAGATGGTTAAATCAAAATAACTGAGGTACTAATTAAGACACCTGTGCTCAAGTATGGCTATCCTTAAAACCTGGACTGTTAGTGTGCCTTGAGGACCGTGGTTGGGAACCCCTGGTCTAAACCATTACATTGTTTGATTTGTATTATGTATATTGTTCACATTGTGATTTGTATTTTCGCCAATTTCCCTTCCCCTCTCCTTCCCTTTTTCTTTCTGTAGCCCCTCACTAAACATAATTTAATAAAACATTATTGAGAAAGTCCTGAAAGTTCAGCTATGCATTCTGGCTGCTGTGTACAAATTGTGACAAAGCATGAAAAGACATCAAGCTGTATCCATAGCAACGAAAAAACCAATCTGTACTCTAACACCAGAGATAAAAGGACACCCAATTAATAGGACATGTATTATGCATTGCACTATAAATATCAAAGTAGTTGTTTGAACTCATTTCAAGACCAGCACCGTCCCCACAGAATATGTGTGCCAGCTTATCACGATGGTCCTTGAGATCTCACTATTGTATTTTTAGTAATATAAAGAAATGATTACAGTGTTAATTCAGGGCATCCACAGTTATTATAGTGGTTGTTTGATAATCAAATAGGAAAAAATAATTAAATGGATCTAAAGAGTATATCTGAGTACGTCTAGGGTTTATATGTTGCGAATCACATCTTGCTCTCTTTACAAAAATGTAACCTGCTCATTCTTTACCTATTATATCTCTTTATTTTATTTATTTATTAACAGTTTCTTATTAACAGCAGCAAATTCCGTCGCGCTTTACAATTTGAATCATCATTAACATTATACTGGGTTGTGAAAGACATACATACACACATACATACGGTATACAATCGGGAAACCGGCTGTCTTAATACTGGCAGCCGGCTTCCCGACTGTCATATCCCGGCGAGGGATGAAATGCCGGCCGTCTAGATGTAGATACCTGACATGTAGACGCCCGGCACCCCTCGATCGAAGGGATGCCGGGCACCGCGAGCGGACAGCCGCGGGGGGGGTTAGGTTTAGGGCACCCAGGGGGGACTTAGGGTTAGGCACCCCCCCGGGGGACTTAGGTTTAGGCAGCGGGGAAGGGGGGGGGGTTAGGGTTAGGCACTTGGGGGGTGGTTAGGGGTAGGCACCCCTAAGGAGGGTTAGGGGGTTAGGTTAGAGAATACTTACCTATCCACGATGGGGAATTCCAGCGCTGTTGGGCTTCCGCTGCTGGGAACTCTGCTGTTGTCAGCCAGGCGCTGCCGGGAATCGAACCGATTCCATACATACATACATAAAAGACATACATAAGGGTAAGAGGGCCCTGCTCGCAAGCTTACAATCTATAGGGAAATAGGTGTTGATACACAAGGATAGGTGCTACATATTGCAAATTCGTCCAGCCCGATTGCAGATGTTCTTGGTGGGCTGTATAATCCCAATCACACTGGAAAGTTGGCCTAGGGTTAGAAGGATGTTAAATTGAAGAACGAGAAAATGTGATAGGTGTTTACTATAAGAAGAGAGTTAGATAGGGAGCTACAAAAGGTTAGGTGGGCGGTCCTGGAATCTGATAAGCTTGTCTGAAGAGGTGAGTTTTCAGAGAACGCTTGAATGTTTGGAAACTAGTGGAAAGTCTTATTGTGCGCGGGAGGGCATTCCACAGGGTGGGTGCAGCCCAAAAAAAGTCCTGTAACCGTGCATGGGAACAAGTAATGCGCGGGGATGAGAGACAGATCTTGTGCAGAGTGGAGATGTCTGGTTGGAAGATATTCTGAGATAAGTGAAGAGATGTATGTTGGTGTGGTTTGGTTAATAGCTTCATGTGTGAGTGTAAGTATTTTAAATTGAATACGGTAGAAGACCAGCAGCCAATGGAGGGACTGACAGAGTGGATCACTTCTAGGGAGTAGCTAAGAGCTAAGGAGTGCTCCCCATGTCAGTCTATGGTGGTCTCCCTCCACACAGATTATCTAAGATCTCAGCATAAGATACCTTATTATTATCCTTTATTTATATGGCGCCACAAGTGTTCCGCAGCGCCTTACATAGTACATAGAACTAACAAGTGAACAAGAAACAAGTAACTTACATTATATTACAGTGCAGGACAAGGACACCATTTATATACATTGCTGCAATAGCAGTTAGACACTCACAATAAGCAGCCGGGAGTTGGCAGTCCCGTGTTAGGTTTCCTAATGGGGAGAAAAGAGTCGAAGAAAATGTAAAGAGAAGCACATGCGGGAAGAGATCCCTGCTCGTGAGAGCTTACATTCTAAAGGGGAGGGCAGACAGACAGGCGTGACACAGAAGGGGAAGATAGTGAGGAAAGAGCATGAGGTGGGTTAGGATGAGAGCTGGAAGGCCTTGATGAAGTAGTGGGTCTTGAGAGCCCGTTTGAAGATTTGTAGAGAGGTGGAGAGTCTGATAGGGAGAGGGAGAGCATTCCAAAGGTAGGGAGCTGCACGGGCAAAATCTTGGATGCGGGAGTGGGAGGAAGTAATCAGTTGGCAAGAGAGGCGGCATGCATTAGATGAGCAAAGTGGACGGGCGGGAGTGTGTGGGGAGAGAAGGTCAGAAATTAGGATTCTGATACTCTATCCTTTTCTTTTATCTGTAATCATTTTGTGCATTTACTTATATTTGTAAGTCTTGTTTATTTACCTATTTTTCCTGTAATTTAACCCTGGAGATATTTCTCAATAAATACAAAAACTTTATCAGCGTTATCTCTGTGCTCTAATGAATTCACGTGCCTGGAGAGGCCCATGCTATATTTGTGTAATAACTGTGAGTTTACAGTCAGGTGCATAAATATTGGGACATTGACAGAATTTTCATATTTTGGCCTCTATTCACCACCACAATGGCTTTGAAATGAAACAAACAAGATGTGCTTTAACTGCAGACTTTCAGATTTAATTTGAGGGTAATTACATCCAAATCAGGTGAACGGTGTAGGAATTACAACGGTTTCTATATGTGCCTCCCACATTTTAAGGGGCCAAGAGTAATGGGACTATCAACTCAAAAGCTATTTCATGGACAGGTGTGGGCTATTCCCTCGTTATTTCATTATCAATTAAGCAGGTAAAAGGTCTGGAGTTGATTCTAGGTGTGACATTTGCATTTGGAATCAGTTGCTGTCGACTCTCAATATGAGATACAAAGAGCTGTCACTATCAGTGAAGCAAGCCATCATTAGGCTGAAAAATCAAAACAAACCCATCAGAGTTCCAACTGTTTGGAACATTCTTAAAAAGAAAGAACGCACCGGAGAGCTCAGCAACACCAAAAGACCCGGAAGACCACGGAAAACAACTGTGGTGGATGACAGAAGAATTATTTCCCTGGTGAAGAAAAACCCCTTCACAACAGTTGGCCAAATCATGAACACTCTCCAGGAGGTAGGTGTATATGTGTCAAAGTCAACAATCAAGGCTTCACAAGAGTGAATATAGAGGGTTCACCACAAGATGTAAACCATTGGTGAGCCACAGAAACAGGAAGACCAGATTAGAGTTTGCCAAACAACATCTAAAAAAGCCATTACAGTTCTGGAACAACATCCTATGGACAGATGAGACAAAGATCAACTTGTACCAGAGTGATGGGAAGAGAAGAGTATGGAGAAGGAAAGGAACTGTTCATGATCCAAAACATACCACCTCATCAGTGAAGCATGGTGGGCACGGTGTCGTGACAACACCTAACAATAAATTAGACCAGCTCTCATAACATTTCCCTATTTATTGAAAAATGGTACAAAAGCTTGGTGTAAGGTCAACATTTCAGAGGAATAAAACCTTTTTTATTAAGCCATCACCTCCTGATGAAGTCATTGAGTGATGAAACATGTTGAGGTTTGGCTTGTGATGTGGACGCTGTAACAGGATCTGCATGTGTCCAGAGTCGGCGTTGCTCGTGGAAGAGGTCTCATTCCTGGAGCTGCTGCTATCTGCCAGGGAGTGGGTAACCGATGAAATTTCATGTTTGCTGTTTTAAACTTTAAATGTATATGGATATTTACACAAGTAAAGAGTGCGTTTTACCTTATTACTGAGTGCACTCTCCTGTATCCATTTATTTCAGAATATATATATATATATATATATATATATATATATAAGCAGCCAAGTAAAAAAACGGCACTCAGTGGTCCAAAGATGATGACACAGCTGCCCTGCTGCCTTCCCAATATAAATAGTACACATGCAGAAGTCGATCCTAGGAAGGTACCTTGACAAAAGAGCCTTGTGAGCTCTGAAACGTTGGGGGAAAATATAGGCAACATTTCTTTAAGTCCCGGAGTGCCGCCTATGTCCTTCCTAGGATCGACCTCTGCGTGTATGTGTCTATCTATCTATTTATAATATATATATATATATATATACATACATACACAGAGAGAGAGATCTTACTGTCCCCGTCAAGGGACCCCACTTTTCTGCAAGTTCCCACTCTATCACTCAGAATCATAAACTTTGTAGCTGCCACATATCAGAATCAAACTTTACATATGCCTCCTGGTTTATATCTCACCTGGCACACTGGCCTTAATTATTATTTTTTTTTTACTTAAATCATTCTGGTTACATGTAAGACGACCCATGGGGGGAAAGTGTGAGGAAAAATTACCAAAAACATGTTGCTGTGGAGTGAATGTTCCATAGGAAGAAAAACTCCCAATATAATCCATGTGAAAGAGGTGGCACTCAGAGTTTTTAGTACAGGTGAAAAACTGGTGTTTTTATTTCAACGTTTCGGGGAATGGATTCCAGATCAATGAGACAATACATAAAACACACCTTATATGGAAGTGGATAGATTCTCTTCAGTATTTGTACCCTGACTTCATAAGTTACTGTCCAACGTCATGCCCTACTATCCACGTGGACATATAGAGGGGGAATATAAACCTGTGGCGAGCGAAGTGAGCCCGCGGGGGAACACATTTCTTCTTTTGGTGGCCCTTATGGGCATGGAACCGCACTTCCACCCTCACTTCCAGGTACAAATACTGAAGGGGATCTATACCTTTCCCACCTTATATCCCTTAACTGCCTCAGAACTTCCCCCAGACATGGAGAGGATGCCAGGCGCACTTCCGGTGAACAAATGTGGTGCCAGAGATGCCGGCTCACTGACTATGACGTCACTCGGTGTGCGTCTGGCTCTCGCGGTCACGTGATTTCCAGGGGAGCAGAGTAGAAAACTTGCTTCATTGAAAAGAGAAAATATTCTCAATCCTGCTATTAAAGTAACTACCCAACAAGCAGCACCCTGGGTTAATCGGTTTAGCACTTCCAGTGCTTATACTAATAAGCGAGTTGTGGCCCATAGTGGAATCAGACCAAGATCTCCCCCTTTTAAATACTGTAATCTAAAATCAGCCTAGTTACACCAGGGGCTGTAACATTAGAGATTATGTATTCAAAACTGATATTACAGGTTTTTCATCCTTCACAACATCACAGTTTTTTACAACAACGCATGAATGGTTGCTTCGAATGCACAGGCTGTAGGTACTTAATAACGTTTGAGCATTTTTATCACCCGTACTCTAGCAGAAAATGTAAGATCCAGCGCCGCCTTACTTGTAGCTTCAGATTTGTCATATATATTCTGTCTTGCCCATGTGGACTTCACTATGTGGGCAAGACAGAGACACAGTTCAAGGAGTGTATGGCGCAACACAGATCGGCCATCAGAGCAGCCATAAACACTGGTACCAGTGAACAGCCGGTAGCTCGGCATATCGCGCAAGCCAAATATGGGGTAGCCACTATCAGATACAGATTTATAGACCAAGTCCCCTGGACTCTACGGGGAGGAAATAGGTCAAGAAAACTTTTACAATTGGAGTTTAAATGGATTTTTATTCTAGACACTTTGGTCCCTAAAGGACAGAATGAGTCTTTGGGACTCATGTTTTTCTATAGTATGGCTAGTTTTTTGTAGTGTGGTCTATTGTTTAGGGATGCTGCAACATGCGAAGAACATTTGTCATTATATTTGCTTAGTGTATCTTTGGTGTAGGTTCTAGTTTTTATTTGATGGATTGATTATTGCAATTCTATAAGTGATATAGGCAGGGCCTTTTATCTACTTTAGGTAGTTTGTTTTACAAATACTTCTACTGTAAATTTAAATCCACCAGAAAGGTAAGCTTTTAGCATAGATACAAAATGTCAGTCTCTAAGCATACTTACTCAGTTCACCAGTCTGGTGGGTTTAAATTTCCAGTAGCTAACAGGACAGACTGGCTAAGAGACTGATAGTTTGATTCTATGCCAATAGTATACATTGTCACCACCCTTAGGATTATCTTCCTGGTGGATATACTGTATACTCCCGGTGGAAGTAATTCAGTCAACAAGTGGAATCCAGGATTGCACCTCAAATGTGGTTAGAAGTTTGGAGGCATACAATTATCTGAAGCCCAACTGGAATTAACACATATACCATTGCAACGAAGCCATTTATGATGAAACGTGTTGGGTGACAAGACATCAAGTTCCAAAGTGGACCCTAAAAGCTGTCAAAGAGTTTGTCCCTATAAAGGGAGACAGCAAGTGTACTAACAGCCGTCTCACAATGGTCAAGATGTCTATGTATATGTGAGAATAAGTTTTAAATGTGATTTTATGTTTTTAAAAAATAAAACGGTGTACTAAAAGAAAAGGTTATTAGTTGTATTTGGGTGAACTTTGGTTGAAAAGGTCTCATAGCAGGCCCGATAGGAGGAATAAAAAGTTCACCCTTATCTCACAACACTGTATGTAATAGGGGCAAAAATTCTACTACAAGAAAGGGGAATTGGATCCCATATAGAGTCGTATAATCCAGTTTAGGTGCGCCCCAAAAAAACATTATATATACATGCCGAAAGTCATGGGATAGCAGTATGTAAAGGTAATGGTAGGTGGTGCCACTCTGCTGTGGCTTCTTGGAAATGCCCAGCCCTGCATCAGTTGTAATCTTACAACTCGTGAGTCAGTCTGAACATGGGCTAGGCTGCTCATGGCAAGGCAACATGAATTATTGGGGTTCGAACGGGGCAGGACAGTGGGTGCCTTAAAGATGGGACATTCCATTTCCAAAGTTGTGCGGACATTCAACATTCCTCAATGTACGGTGTCACGTGTGTACCGGGAATACTTCATGGAAGGCATAACAGCCCACCGTGGACAGCGCTGTGGCCGTCCATAAATGCTTAATGATCGTGACAAGCGGCGTCTGGCCAGAATTGTCTGTGGTAACAGATAAGGGTCCATGGCTCAATTCACATCCGCATTCAATGCAGAAGGTACCAGACACATATCCAGCAGGTCAGTGCAACATTGTTTAGCTTCAATGGCATATGGGAGCAGAAAACCCACCAGAGTTCTTCTCCACTGGCACACTTCTCCACTCTTTCAATTCTTCATATATCTTCCCCTTGGACTCTAAACCTTAATTATTGGTATCACTATACCATATTTTTGTGTTCATACTTGAAATGTTGGGTATAGGTGACCACCAAGTTGGCATTAAACAGCACCTATTGATAGTGCAATTTTTACTTTATTCTTGTATGCCCACCTTCAAATAGGTGTGTTCAGGTAAGTTATCTTCTCCACTGCAAGAGTGGGCAAGGAAATCTGGTCCAATTGTACACAGAAGCAACTCTAGGGGGGTTATGTAATACGGTCCGAGATTTCGAAAGCAGCAAGATTCCGGCAATATCGGCTGTACCAACACCTACAAACACCTCCCACAGCCTTTAGACAGTGGTTAATATGCTGCTCTTTGGAGACAAAAAGTTGAAATTATAAAAGCATGCCATAACAGTTAATGTAAAGTCACTGGCCATGCATCCATGGAATTCATGTAGCCTGGGAAATAGACAAAATGTAAAATAAAAAAACACAAAAAGGATTTGTGGGTGGACCAGTCCAGTAAGCACATTACACAAAACATGAAACATTCAGAGACGCTGTTCTAAGCATAAGAATAAAAAATCAACTAAATGTGAATAAAATAATAAATGTAAGGTTTGCTTGCTTGATAATATCTAAATAACTTCTTGATGAATATGTCAAGTATATCTCCAGAATGTGAGCCAACGCTTTGTGGTTTTCATATCAGAGTTGTTTGATCCAAATCCGTTTTCTCTCTCTTACATGACTACAAAATGCCATATGTTGCCTTGGGGAACTTTAACTGTTAGAAAAAACTCCACCACAAAAGTTTTTTTCTTTTAAAGGAAAGTATGACCTAAATACAAATTTATTTAAATCGAAACACAAACTTTTATTTCGTGAGCATTCTGTACTGAAAAATGCAGTACAGTTATCTTCAAAGCATTTTCTTTTTAATCAAACGACATGTAAAAACGAAAGAAAACATTCTATTTTTTCTCATTTTTTTATAGTTATCTAGCTAATTACATGCAGGGGGTCATCCAAACTTTCCCAGGCATGTTACCATGTATTTAAGCCTTATACTGATATTCACTAATATTTATTTGTTAACAGCATAGCATACACTTATTCCTCTGTGCTTTACAGACAATGGGCCTGATTAATTACCGGTCGTGACTGCCAATATGCCCGCAACTGGCCAATTGTTGCGTTCTGCGCATGCATATGCACCACAATGCGCATACGCGAAGGGCTCATTGCGATCACACTGCGACCGCGGTGTCTACGCAGACCCATCACAGGGTGATTAACAGGAAGTGACCGTTTGGAGGTGGTGACAGGCTGTTTGGAGAAACGCAGGCGTGTCAGTGTGTTTGAACGCTGTTTCATGGCCATGCATAATGTAGCCATTGTGATGGCATACACAGCTCGAGCTCCCACTGCGTGCAATGAAGTTAGCAATTTCTAAGTAAGGTCAGGGCTGCAGTAATTCTGTGTGAGGGACCGACGGTACTTGATGTTACCGGTTTTGCTATTTTGCTAAGTATTATGGATGCATACCTCCCAACTGTCCCGCTTCAAGCGGGACAGTCCCGCTTTTTTGGGACTGTCCCGCTGTCCCGCCCGCGGGCCGCAGTGTCCCGCGGTGGGGGGGAAGTTGGGGAACGCACAAACCGCTGCCCTGCATAGCAGAGCAGCGTTTGTGCAGGAGGAGAACAGATGCCGTGCGCATGCGCACGGCATCTGTTCTCTTCTGTAGGGGCTGCCCAGCATCCCGGAGAGTGCTGGGCACGCCCCCAAAGTGACGAAAACGGGGGAAGCTGGGAGGCTCCGCCCCGTTTTCAATTGGATCCGCCCCTTTTTCAGGAAGCCACACCCCCTTTCCGGACGCGCGTGCAGCGTCCCTCCTCCCAACATTGAAATGTTGGGAGGTATGTGGATGTGTATAAAGGGGGGGATGCAGTTCATTTACCGGCATCCGGAATGCCGGACATCGGAATCCCGACGCTAGAAGCCCGACTCTTTACTAAAGATAGGTGTCTAAATACTGACGCCTATCTTTAGCCAGACACCAAAATCCCGACGCCCGGCATCCCGAACGAAGGTAAGCGGGGACTGTTAGCTGCAGGGATGAAGGGTTAGTTTTAGGCACCCCCGGGAGGACTTAGGGTTAGGCACCCCCTGGGGAGGGTTAGGCTAGTGGAACGGGGGGTTATGGTTAGGCACCACTGGGGGAAGGGTTAGGGCTAGGCACCTCCCCGGGAGGGTTAGGTTTAGGGTGCGGGAAGGGGGGTTAGGCATCACCGGGTGGAGGTTAGGGTTAGGCACCACTAAGGGAGGGTTGGGGGGGAGGGGGGGGAAGGGAGGGTTAGGGTACTTACCAGCCCCAGTTGGTATCCTGACGGTATTTAGTCCGCCGGCAATACATCCGGCAGCGTTACATACAGATTCCATAAGGGGATGTGGGCGTCCTTAGGTTAGGCTGCGACGGCATTGCGATTGCAATCATTAGCATATTTTTTAAGTGGATGTGCGTGCGATTACGAAGTTGCGATCGCAATAGCAATCCTTACTGAGTCAGGCACATTATTTGCCCATTCACATCAGTCCCTGCCTCATTGGAGCTTACAATCTATATTCCTTTTCACATGCACACACACACAAACATTAGGGTTCATTATTATCGGGACCCAATTACCCTATCAGTATATACATTTTTGCATTGTGGGAGGAAACCGGAGTACCTGGATTGAACCCATGCAAGCACGGGGAGAATATACAAATGTCACACAGTTATGGCCATGTTGGGAATTGAACCCAAGACCCAGTGGCGTCCATCCCTCGGCAAGTGACAACCGGGTGCGGCCCGCACCCCCCTTGTGACGCCACTGCCAAGACCTCAGTGCTGTGAAGCAGTAATGCTAATAATTCAGTCTAATAAACTGTGAGGCTATTAAAAGGAAGGAAGGGTGTCAGAAATCTGAGTTTTGTTTGTGAGCACAGGAACTGGGACCATTGGGCTCTATGAATGAGACTGATGTGAATATGTAAGTGGTGCTTTAAACAGTAGTGAAGTTCTTTATTAGTATGACCATGCTGAAACTGGTAGATGACCGGACTGGAGCCTAGAGATAACTGGACTGGGACCCGCATACTGAATGCCGGATAGGGATCGGCTAGGCTCAGATGCCGGGCTGGGAACAGCTAACGCACACTGGACCTGACTGGGACGGGCACGCTCAATGGATGCCAGGCTGGGGCTGGATGGCGCACACTGGACCGGACTGCTGGAGAACCGAGATGGGGCCAGAATTGTTGATCTGGCAATGTGCAGGTGTACTGGAAGGGTTTAAATAGGCTGTCCTAGGAGCGGATAGGTTGCAGTGATCATGTGGAGAATTGCATGAACCAGATTGAAGTAAAAATGATCGCATGATCAGATTCAAGAAAGCTGTACCCATACTGTTGGGGTAGAGCTTATTTCCCCTTAGCGCTAGGGACCTGGAAGTGACGTGAGTGAGGGCGAAAGTGCAGTTCCATGCCCATTAAGGCTACCTAAAGAGGAAAGTGGTCCCCTCGCGGGCTCGCTGCGCTCGCCACGCTTCGGGCTCGGTGACTCTCTACGCTTTCCACAAGATTCTATTCCCCCTCTATACCCACATGGATGGTAGGGAATGACGTTGGACAGTAGCTGATGATGTCAGGGTCCTCTCCGCGAAGGGAATTTAGACATTACCATAATGTTGGGTCTAGACACACAGTCTAACTAGAACCAGAGGCAAATGCAGGAAACTATATGCAGAGAGATATCCAGAAGACATGGCATGCACAGAGGACCACAGGTCACGCCAGGATGCTACAGGAGCAAGGTAATCTGATCCAGAGGACAAAAGGTGGGGGGAAAGCATCTCAACCTTCCCAATAATATTGCAAAATTTGTGAAGTAGTAATGTAAGCCAACATACCAGGAATTGATTAATGTTACAATTTTTTGTACTTAATCTAGTTACCAAAAATACAGACAAAAACAAGAGCATATATTCATACAATATTAGTATACAATAATGTATACCTGTATTAAATAATACAATTATTACTTAGGGCATATAGAAATTAAATGTCCATTACCAGGCATTCTTCTCTGTGTTTGGTTTGCAGCGTGCACAAATCCACTCTCAAGGTTTTTTGACGTAAAGTTGCATGGGATACTGGCACCAAAAACATTTCATTGTACACCAGACTGTCTGACACATCCACCGTTCTTGTCCGAAACAAACAACTTGTGCTTTCAGAACAGGGAAGAACAGCAACACGGATATATCTGGATCAAATAAATATTTGTCAGTATCTTCAGGAGTTAATTACTTGTGTAGTAATATTACTCATAGATTACTTGTGTAGTAATATTATGGCAAACATAATTTATCATGGGATTTATAATACATAACAGATGTAAAAGGTATACATTCTATAACGGTCTATCTATATGTATAATAGTGTATCTAATCCTTCACTCACCACAGCTTATTTGTCAAGCAAACATAAAAATATTAAATCACCCTTATGTTTATATCAGTTCAAAGTCAGCTTTCACAGCTGGAACCTGAAGATGTATTTTACTAAGGGAGATACGTACATAGAAGCTAATTGCATTAAATGTATGTTTTATATCAACTATCATAGATAAGCATCTAAAAGGAATTTTAAAATGGAAATATCCTGTGACATACACTGGTTCTAACATGGCAATTCACTGACCCACATCAATGACTTATCACTTTAATACACAAATATAGTTCTAGATCTGCACATTAAAGATTAGATAGAGATTAACAAAGAAATAGTGCAATAACGTTTAAAAAACATTATTGCATTATTTCTTTGCTATTCTCTATCTGAGAATCATATTTGAAAGACACAACTTATTCAACAAAAAGGACAGAAGAAAAGTTAAACAGATCCCTTCCTGGAAGGAACTATTTGGTGTATTTTGTTCTATTGGGAGATTAATAGATGTAAGAATTTTTTCCTATATGTTTGAATTGTATGGATATTGACAGCGCGGTATGGATATTGACAGCGCATAAGTGGACTTATCACTTTTATCACAAACTTGGGGGACGATTCAATACTCCGGGAGTTGAATAGCGATGAGAGGGAACTCCCGGACCTATTCAATTCACTGCGATGTTTACTCCTATGGGAAGCAGTTAAGTCATAGAATGGCGGTTCTCGCAACTTAACCTGGATATTTAGTCATGAGAACCGGCATTCTCCTACTAAAGTGCCAACTGCGAAGCCGGAAATTAGCCTCGTGGCCGACACTTTAGTCAGATTATACAGCTCGCTGAATTGAATAGCTCCTGGAGCTTCCCTTCCGACGCTATTCAATTTGCGCTGAATTGAATTGCCCCCTTGTTGTCTTTTGCCATAGAAAGATTAGCCCTTTGCATTAAACTATAAAGATACTAAAAGATGTATTACAAAAAAGTAGAGAATTGTCTCACAGATCATCAGGGAGGATACGGTGATGAGGAAATCTGTCATTTATTACATTACACACCAGCATTTTCAATGTCTGGAAAATATCTATTAAGTGAGATTTGCTAGAATTGCTGTCACACTTACACTTTCTGGCTCTGTTGTAACAGAGCAGATGAGTTATTGAGCTGCACAATAAATATTGCAAACTGCCTGTTCTCGTCATCATACCTAAGTGTGACAGAGGAAAAACAGGTTATGCAAGCAAGGTAAACAAATGAGGCAAACAAGTAAGGCATTTATAAACATAGAAATTGTAATAGAACTGTTAGTAATAGAAAGTGTAAATGCATATTCTGACATCACTCCAGGCCTGGGCCGGCATGCTGAGATATGGTCTTGTGTACAGCGAGTCCAGTACAGGATCTATTCTTCTTGGGATGTGACATCAAAGCTCAGTGCAGCACTCCCAGCTTAGGTCTACAGGTTGTCAATGATTGTACAGATCCCACTTCATAAGCTTGAAAACGTAAAAATATTACAGATGTGACTTTTTATACTGTGGCTTCAGTCATACCAAATAGTCCTTCTCGACACACCAGGTCCTAGATGACTTGACTGCGAGTCTTTTTCGCTCAAAATGTGCATCTAATTTGCATATTTAGAACAACTGGAAGAGACAAAACTGCATTGCTAGCATACACGGAGCATCTTGCCAAACATTTTTATATCTTTATATCTGTGTGCAGGTGAATCTGAATTTGTGTTAAAAGGGCTCCGATGCAAGCAGCTGTGGCTTTTCCCTATGACAGATTCTGTTGTTCATCATCTGCTACTTTGTACATGTGCTGCACCAATTCCTGTGTGGTTATAGCGTCTATAGTACAGTGAGCGGCTTTTCACTGTCTGCGATGCAACCAAGATGCAAAATTTAAAGAAAAATACAGTACGTTACTCATCTCGGAGCGCCTTAGTCGCGCCGTATGGCATAAAGACGCTCAGTGTATAAAAACATATCTATATTTTAAAATTGTGTGATCAATCCAAAATATTTTATCCAAATAAAAAGTACTAGATTATTTAAATACAAATAAATTATGATGTATAATTATTATAAAAAAAAGAAGAGATGTGTACTTTAATCAGTCCTTTATAGTGTATTAAAATGTAAAATTATATAAATGGCATCTTCCTATGATTATGTGGAATAAAATTAATAAGTATTATCTGTAGACAATTTTCTTCAGAGCTAAAGCACGTGGGGAATATGTGTCACTGTTGGAATTTTATCACTGTTCAGGATCTATACATTTATAAATTGATGTACTGTATGTGTTGCAAGGAATAATCAATGTGAATCAAACTCAGGTTCTCAACCTCTTGTGCTATAACCATTACCCTTTAACAGGAATTAAAATGGAAAATGGAGAAGGACAACATGGAGAATGGAGATACTGATTGCAAAATCGATACAGGTTTCAATTTCAATATTTTTATTTTCAATTTGACATTAAGTTTCGTTTTCATAAATTTGCACAATTTTAAAATATTCTTTTTTTATTTTTCAACCATATTGGTTGACACTACTAAGCTCTCAAATGTTGACAACCTACACATAGAAATAAATCTAGTTAGTAAGTTATAAAAAATTTTTTTTTTAAATAAAATTTCACAGGCTTTTCTCTGTTTTTTCTCTATCAATAGAAATTAATATTACAACAAATTTAAACTATACACACACACACACACACACACACACACACACATACACAGTCAGGTGCATAAATATTGGGACATTGACAGAATTTTCATATTTTGGCCTCTATTCACCACCACAATGGCTTTGAAATGAAACAAACAAGATGTGCTTTAACTGCAGACTTTCAGATTTAATTTGAGGGTAATTACATCCAAATCAGGTGAACGGTGTAGGAATTATAATGGTTTCTATATGTGCCTCCCACTTTTTAAGGGGCCAAAAGTAATGGGACAAACTAAACAATCCTAAATCTAACTTTCACTTTTTAATACTTTGTTGCAAATCCTTTGCAGGCAATTACATCCTGAAGTCTGGAACGCATAGACATCACCAGACGCTGGGTTTCATCCCTGGTGATGCTCTGTCAGGCCTCTACTGCAAATGTCTTCAGTTCCTGCGTGTTCTTGGGGCATTTTCCCTTCAGTTTTGTCTTCATCAAGTGAAATACATGCTCAATCGGATTCAGGTCAGGGGATTGACTTGGCCATTGCATAACATTCCACTTTTTAGCCTTAAAAAACTCTTTGGTTGCTTTTGCAGTATGCTTCGGGTCATTGTCCATCTGCACTGTGAAGCGCTGTCCAATGAGTTCTGAAGCATTTGACTGAATATGAGCATATAATATTGCCCGAAACACTTCAGAATTCATTCTGCTGCTTTTGACAGCAGTCACATCATCAATAAATACAAGGGAACAAGTTCCATTGGCAGCCATACATGCACACGCCATGACACTACCACCACCATGCTTCACTGATGAGGTGGTATGT